>VWPU01011019.1:0-210629 GCA_013398955.1 Callaeas wilsoni
CCCCCGCCGCGCCGGCCCCGCGGGGGCTGAGGCGCCGCGGGGCGGGAGAGGGTCTGAAGGGGGAGCGAGTGTGTGAGGGACTGAGTGTGTCAGGGATTGAATGTCTGCGGGATTGAGTGTGTGTGTGTGTGTGTGTGTATGAGGGACTGAGTGCGAGTTGAGGGAGCGAGTGTGTCCATGTGAGGGACTTTGAGGGAGGAACTGAGTGTGAGGGAGTGAATGAGTGCGTGTGTGTGTGAAGGACTGAGTGTGAGTGAGGGAGTGAGAATGCGTGAGGGGCTGCCTGGGAGTGAGGGAGAGAGTGCGAGTCCGTGTGAGGAGGGGACTGAGTGTGAGGGAGTGAATGAGTGCGTGTGGGTTTGAGCCTGAGGGAGGGACAGTGTGTGTCTGAGGGAGTGTGTGTGAAGGAGGAGGTGTGTATGTGTGTGAGGGAGTGCGCGTATCTGTGAGGGAGTGTGTGTGTGTGTGTGGGAGTGCGTGTGTGAGGGAGTGCGCGTATCTGTGTATGAGGGAGGGCAGGGAGTGTGTGAAGGAGGGAGCGAATGAGTGTGTGTCTGTGTGTGTGTGTGTGTGTCTGTGGGAGGGAGGGAGGGAGGGAAGGAGAGCGGCCGCCGCCGCCGCCGCCGTCCCGGTTTCTCGGGGTTTGACCAGCTGTCCCAGGCTAACCCTCTGCTCTCTGAAGATGGAGGAAGTAAAAACAGGATTACCCTTAGCTACGGCTCCTCCGCCGCCTTAGTCCCCCCACAGCCAACTGCCGTGCACAAACACACCTCCACTGGGCAGAGGGAGCCGACACTAATAAACACACAAACAAAAGGGGGATGGAACTGACTCACTGCCTGCGCGGCTGAGGTAAATCTGCGCCTGGCTTCTTATTATTTCTTTCTTTTTCTTTCTCCCCTCCCTTCCTCCCCTCCTCTCCTCTCCCTCCCTGGTCCCCCTTTCCCGGCGGGAGGAGGGACAGCTCCGTTCCGGGGCCGGCGGGACGCGGGGCTCGGTCCGTCCGTGCGGGTCTGTGTGTGCGGAGGGTCCCCGAGCCGAGCGCGGCTGTGCAGCATCCCCGCGGGCGCCGATGACTTGTTGCTGTCTGCCCAAAATATAAAAAATAATTAAAAAAACCCCAAAAACCAACCAAACAACCCCCCCGCACAAGGACCAAAAAAAGCGGGGGCAGAAGCCGCGGCGGGTCTCGCCGGTCCGTTACCCAGCCCGGCCCCGCTGCCATTTCCCTCAGCGCCCGCCGCCACCTGCGCGCCCCCGGGGGGCTGCGGCCTGCGGCGGGGAGAAAGGGGGAAAGGGAATAAAATGACAAGCGAGGCAGGACTTCCATGACTTTGACAGGTTGTGGCAGGGGCGGGGAGAGGCAGGGATGAGGCGCGGAGCCCGGCGTCGCCCAGGGCCGGAGCGGCGCTCCGGGGAAGTTGGCCCGGGTTTGCTGCGCGGGGTGTGAGTGCGCCCGCCGGGCCCCCCTCTTCCCATCCCGCCCCGCATCCCCTCTGCCCATCCCGCCCCGCATTCCGTCCGCTCCCCCCGATCCTGTGGAATCCGTAAGGAACCGGTGGATCAAGTTTTCCTCTCTCTCTCTCTCTCTCTCTCCCCGCGCTAGTTAATCGCATTGCTGTAGCACCGGCTGACCTCCCTCTCCCTCTCCTTCTTTTCTTTTTCTTCTTTTTTTTTTAAAATTTTTTATTTTTTTATTTTTTCTTCTGTTCGTTCTTCATCTTCCTTCAAAGTATGTGCCATTCCTGAGCGAGTTTCCCCGCCGGCTCGTCCCGGGGCGTCCCGGCTCCCCGGCTCCGCATGCCCCACCTGTAAGTGGCGGGGGCGGGTTTCTCTCCCTTATCCTTCTCCCCCTCCCCCCCTTTCTTTCCCCCCCCCCTTCTTTCCCCCCCCCTTTAAAAAAATTTTTTTTTTAAAACTTTCTCCATCTTTTTTGTGTCTTCAGCTCGAGCAAAACTCTCTCCCTCCATTCTTTGTGGAGAGGGAAGCTCAGCAGCTGGGATTTGCCATCACCAGCCTAAAAATGGTGACCAAACTTTTTCTCTTCCCTCTCCTCTTCCTCTCCCCCTTGAAAAAATAAAAAAAATAAAAATCAAGCCGTGTTTTAATTTAGGTTATGGATGTTTCTGTGTTTCTTTTTGTCTTCCTTTCTCTTCCTCCTCCCTTCCTCCCCTTTCTTTCCTTCCACTTCATTGGCTGGGATGATCTTTCCCTGTTGCTTCTGATGTTTCTTTCTTTTTCTCAGTGTGTGCCTGCCTACCTGGACTAGGGGGAAGATAAGGTAATTTTGAAGGGCTTGAGGAAGTGGCTTACCTGTTCTGAAAACTTTTTAGGGTTTTTTTTTTTGAGATTTCTTTTTAAGAGTTGTGAAAATCAGTAATTGAAGAGAGTTTGGTAGCAGCTAGGCAGGTTGAAATTTAAGTGTTATGTGCTGAATGCCTTGGGAATTTGATCTGCTTTATACCAAAGAAGAGCACAGAGAAAAGTATTTATTTATTGGGGGAAAGGCGGGGAGTGGGGGGGGGAAGGAAAGAGGGTTGAGGGAGGGGGAGGGAAGTGGTTTTGGAGACAAGAAGTGAAGCTGCCTGTTTTCCAGTAAGTAATGGAGAAATTCCAGGAGCCAGGGCTAAATATACTTGGCGATCAATACAGAAATGGCTCATTGTGAATAATTTAGCTGCCTGGTGCAGTGAGAGTTTTGAAACTAAAGGCAAAAAAGAGACCATGGAGGGAGAGAGGAAATAAAATTCTCTTCTGGTCATGTCAGATTCTTAACTTTTCCACTTAAAAGAACATAGTTATGATTATTGATCTCTCCTTTTTCCTCCCCCCCCCCCCAATATATATCAAATGATAGCTAGGGGGTGTCATTCTATACAGTTACTTGGGTTTCGGGAAAGTAATAGCTTGTTCTGTGTCAGCAAAGTGCTTCCAGAAACTTTAAGATTGCTTCACACCACAAAATGCATGCTCTGGGAGTATGAAATGTGATGTTTGGTCCTGTGCTGTGGCAGATAAATAGGGTTAGAGTAAACAGGTGTGTGTACAGGTGTGTGTGCACACCAGAGGTGTGAGACAAAGCTGGAACAACTTTGTCCAAGGGGAATGGACATGGGAGGGTTTATTTTGTTTAGACCAGGAGGGAGTCTCTTGTAGTGTGTGTGAAAAGAGCAATTGTTAGTAGTATCCATATCCTCAAAGTCTGTCCTGGCTGCAGATAGAGCAGATAATTGATAAAGCATTACTATCCCAGCTTGAACAAACAAGCGGAAAGTCAGGGAAAAACTCTCACATCAGGCAAAAATGTGAGTAGGGCACAGAGAGAGAGGTATGGTCAGACCAGGATGATCCAGGTGCCACCTGCCCAGGAGGCAGCTGCATGTCTACTCACATAATTTACAGGAAGAGTTCGGTGATTTGCAAATGAGCACATGCAGTGCACTTGTGTGTTTCTCTAGGCAGTGGTTGCAACAGCAATAAAATGGGCAACTACTTAGGGCTTTAAGTAAGTTTAATCATTTAATGGTTGATACTGACAGGCGTCTCTGAGGGTGTACTTTTCTGCCTTGCAGCACTGCACTTTGACTATGGAAGCAGAGGCTGTTGATGGATATATTACATGTAAGTAGTCATTTTGTTTGATTATTCTGAATTACTTTTCTTTTCCTACTCTCCTTTGTATAATGCAGATACCTGAAAGTTTAGCTTCCTTGTGTATAGTGTTGACCCTGAATTAGTATCATTTGAATATAAACTCTCTGTATGACTGAGAAATGCATGGGGATAGGTGCATGGGTGAGTATCTCTAGGTTTAAATATTTGCTGAGGGTGAATGAACTTTGCAAGTGAGAGTTCGTCTCCAGAAATTCAAACTGCAGCCAAAAACTTTTTATGCCTTTCCCTATGTATTTCGCTTGTTTTCTATGTGGGGGGTTGTGTAAGTGCTTTGTTTAACCGTCAGTTAATCCAGAGCTTTGGAGGGAAGGTCTGTATGGTGAATTACTATTCCAGTCTTCCCCTGCCCAGCCTGGATTCTCCCTGTCTGCTAATGGAAAAGTAATCCTAACTTAAAACCAAGCAGCTGGGACAAGGTTTGCCACAGGACTGTGTGTAAAAGACTGGTGACAGTAGGTTTGAGGGGGCTCTTAAAATCAGCCAAATATTTACTTGGGGCCACTGAGAGTTGAGATTTTACAGGCTCTGGAAGACCCCACCAGTAAAGGAGGGAAGGGCAGGGGCAAAGGGAGCGAGCGGGTTATGGTTCCTAATCTTTGTGTATCTCTGCTGAAGAAGGCGATAAAAACTTACGGGGGACCTGTGTTGTGCTCGCAGGTGACAATGACTATTCGCCTGAAAGGGAGCACTGCGGCATGGCCATCGACCTCACCTCCAGCACTCCCAATGGGCAGCACACCTCCCCCTGTCACATGGCAGGCAGTAAGTCTTCTCTTAAGCCTGTTTCTCTCTAGCTGAGGATTGGGTTGGTCTGGTCCTCCTGGTCCTTGGTTTGCTTACCAAGTCTTAGCCACTGCTGTTGGCATTGCTAATAACAGAGGACAGGAGATTTTCTCTTTTTTTGGTTCTTGTTCGTGCCGGTGTCTCACCTGAACATGAACGGGATTACTAGTCTGAACTATCCCAAGGTGGCATTTGAGAGCTGGTCCTTACCTGCTCCAGGTAGGAAAACACTAGGCTTGACATGTGCTGGTTTTGTTTCCTCAGATTCTGAAATCCAAATAGAAATCGTTGTTGTTGTTATTATTATTATTATTACTTACTTTGCTTCCCGAAGCAGCTTGAAGTAGCTTTATTTGAAAACAAACAAAATTTTACTTACAAAACTATAGTTGACTATAACAAGCTGAACGGAGTTAGGTTTAGAATGTTAGGTAGAAACTGAGGGATTTGTGAGTCTGCACAGTGAGAGTGTCAAGAGCTGATAATATTTATAGAATTATTCTCCTGTTATATATGGGAGGTGGGTAAATGTAGTTTGCACAATTTCATAGAAGCACCAACCTTCATTTTCTGTGTGTGTGAGTGCTCTACCTTAAATGTTAATTACAATGTTACATCAAGATATTTACCTTAATACTCTGTACTTGTAGTCTGGAAAAAATGTAATGTGCTTTGCTTCCAACATACTTACAGAGTGTTCCTCTCTATGTGATACTAATTATCGTTCTGGTTTGTGTGTACTACAGTTACATATTTATCTATTGAAACTGAGGGTTAGTATAATGCCCTGGCAAAATCTGTGAAAGAGAGAGAGAGCTTTTAGGGTTGCTTGCTTAAAAATGCACAGTGTATTGCCTTCAGAGTCCTTCTGTGAAAAAAAGGCTACTTTCCTTTAAGAATTCTTCCCTTTTGCAAATTACGGGTAAAGCGCAGTTTTATGAGCCTTTAAACTGAGGGTTATTATGAAGATCTCTCAATTATATACATGTTGCTGGAGAATATCATTTCTAATACCGTGGACTGAACTTTATATGACAACCACCCATAATTCAGCATCTTTAGACAATTCCAATTGTGCTGCACTGGGATTCTGATATACTTTATTATGTTGTAAAAGTTTTACTACTCACTTTCTTCATTTTCTTTGTTTCCTTTTTATTAATGGGAAGGCTTCATTGGAAGGGAAAAAAGTATCTGTGTTTTAAATCTTCTTTATAATCTAGACTGAAAACCAAAGTCAAATTAGGAATAAAAAGATCTAGAATGAAGTCATGCAAAAGGCTTTAACATACTCAGTATTTTCATGTTCATTGTGCTAACATTTTCAATGGTTTTTAAACTTCATTAGTTCTTTGCAACACATACGTATCTGCAGCCTTGGTGAATATCTTATTTTTGTTAGAGGTGTTTTTTGGTCTCACAAATGTCTCAAATGCTTTTATCACTGCTGCTCTGTGTTAAAGATGTGCTGCTGTTGAAAAGTTAAGGGCTCTGCCTCGGTTTCCCAAGCCAAACAAAACTCAAACTTCTTCAATTTATTGTAATTTATTTACTCTTTGCAGGCTTAGGATTGTTTTGCAGAGAGGCGGCTTGTGCTGCCTTAAACATGGAAGATATTGATCAGAGGTTGCCGGCTTTTGTGGCAGCTGTTACATTGGTTCATTTAAGGTTTTTGCCCAAATCTTGAATCTGGCATGTGTAGGCTAAATCGCCAGGCTGTGCTTTAGAGATTTCCACCTGTTTTGTGGGGCACAGGAAACCCTTTTAAATGTTTGGTAACCTAGGGGCCTGCACCTCTTTTTTTAAACTCTTTTTTGGTATTTTAAAATGAAAGATGGAGGCGGAATAGCTATTTGAAATATTTTCTATAAATTTAATAGCTCTCAGTGGACTGATCCATCGTCCATGGTTTTAAGTAGAGGCAGTGGCTGTGTTCTATTTCAGATTGGTTTGATTTCCACTGGGTTGCTGGAGATGAAGTGGTGTTGGCTGCCATTACAGCAAAGCCCAGGGTATGTCATCCTGGCTGGGCAGGACTTGGGAATGGAGGAGGTGATACAGGGAGCAGACCTCAGATATTTCATTCCCGGATTGGTTGCCAGTCATTGCCAGAAGCGCATGGCCCTCTTTGGCTGTGTGCTCTGGATGTGCACCTGCAAGGTAGAGATTGAAATTTTGACCTTTGTTCTTCTTGCACTCCGTTGAATTGTTTTGAACCACAGCTCTTAATTTAGTTGGAATTTGTGTCTGGCTCAAAAGGAGAAACACCAAAAGAAGGAAATTTCTTGGATCTGTGCTGAAATGACTGAGTAGTGCTCTCCCAGCAACAGCAAAATTATGTGCTGGGTAAAGAGTTTTCTATCCTCATTAGCCCCTGGCAATCTGTGTTAGTAGTTCTGTCTGGATTACTGATGTTTTCAGGTTCTGTTCCAAAAGAGTTTGGGTCAAATATTTTGGCTACTGCATCCTTTAACCTATTATAATTTTCAAGTATCTAAATGGTATTTGTAGGTTATGGATGGGGATGACACTCAATTTTCCTTGTGAATGAGATGATCCTGAAAGATGAATCACACTAAATCACCTGTCACAGCTAACTGATTATCTTATATATACCTGCCTTTAGCAGAACACTGCATGAGTGTTGGCAGATGCTCTGTTCTAAAATACTTCACTGTAGTTTTATGTAAGCAAAGATTTAAAATACATGTAAATAATCAAACCGAATAGGTTGATAGATCATCTCACTTTTCTCTACAGCAAAAGATGAATTAGTGTTACACCTGCTGAGTACAGATGATATATTTACGTAGCCCCAAATCTGGAAGTCCTGATTTTCTTTTGATCTTCCATAGGAAAACTCTTACAAAGGCTGACACCCAGAGCTGAGTGTCAAAGGCTTACTTAGTTAACTTTGCGTCGGTACTAGAGAGCTCCCTGCATGGCCCTAAGCCCTCCCATAGACCCCACCGAGTTCAAGAGAGTCTGTCTTGTTCCTGTCCATGAATGTTGAACTGAGCTATAAGTGATCAGAAACCTCCGAATAGGAACTGGCATGCTAATTAAAGGCTAATGGGGAATCCTTATAAAAGAGGCTTTAAAAAGAAATAATTCCCAGTCACCTCCCTGTAATACCACACTGAGTTCTTACTACAGTTATGAGAGATTTTTTTTTCCCTGTAGGTTAAAATGGACTTAGAGGAATGTCTGCTTTAGAAACCGCAGGGGCACAGTTGTTCAATTAGTTGACTCAATCATTGCTTTGTGTAGGATGAAGGACACTTCTCTAAGATCACTGGCCTGGTATCATAGGGAAAACAGTAGCAGCAGCTATTAGCATCTGACAGTCAGCGACAAAGGCAATTTCCCCTTAAATTAGAGACTTGACAGTGGGTGTCCCAGTTAACTTTCTTATCTTTGCTTTCATAGACAAAAGGAGCCCTTAAACGAAACAGAGTCAGAACAATCATAAATATCAAACCCAACATCTGATATTTGAAACCGATGAAAATTGTGGTACACTTTCAAGAAGTGTTTATAGTAGCTCGAAGTGTTAGTAAGTTATGAGAATTAATTCATTAAGAGAATAAGCCATGTCGGCTGACTGCTGCTGAAAATAATGAGGCGATTGCGTTTTCTCTGTGGAGGGGAATGATCGCACTGTCTGACGAGATCACTAATTGGGACAGCAGCACTAAGTGGGAATGATTTCAGCAGTGGTGTTTAAAGAGAACTTAGGCAAAGTTTTATTATAATGTAACCAATACTATATTCCCAGTGATCAGGGTGGACTGTCAGTTGCATTTTTTTTGTGGCATCAAAGCCCCAAATCTTTCCTGATCACTTTCATTTTTCAAGCCTGAATTGTTACGTCTCCTTTTTTGTCACAGTTGTGTTGTCCTGAGCAGAGAGTTCCATGTACCACAGGTGTATCTGCACATCTGTAGGGATAAAGAAATGTAATTTTGGAGCCTGACTGTTGGAATGAAACTACGTAAAGTTAAAAGTTGCTCAGCGCCTCAGCTCCATGGCAAACAAGCCTCGTCACCACCAGAATTTACTGCCAGGCATGTGAGGCTGAACCTTGCACGGGGATTCTTTTCTGGCTCAGCATGTGTTGTGAGCTTTTTAGTAGGATGAGGTGATGGAGGCTGAACCTCTGCAGGAGGCTTTCCTTTAGGGAGGGTGGTTGAAGCTGGCTGGGCTGGGCTGCAGAGAGGGACTGAATTAATGCTTTGAGGCAGTCACTCCCCTGACGTGTGCACTGGGGCATGAACAATTCTGGCAGCCAAACTGCTGTGCTCTGAACTGGGGATTCAGGTCTCCATTCCTTCCAAATATCTTGGAAAGTGTTAAAAACTCGGACCTGATCATCTCGAGATGCTGAGGAATCTTCTGTCCTCAGCAGCCTTTAAGGAATACGATGGGCAGCATTTATTGGTCTGGGTATCTCTTGCCTCAGTGCAGGGAGGTGGACTTTGGACAGTCCCTTGAGGTCCTCTGGTCCTTTGTGTCTGACTTTGCAGTCTTGACACTTTGATTTTTTAGAGCTCAGGTATGGAATTGCACGATGATGCCCAATACAGATGTACCTGTGGTTTTGCAGGTTGAAGGACGGTAAAGACGGACTTTGCCAAGATGAGCTCAGACATGAGGGATGAGCTCAATAAAGTGTGGCAGTGAACTGTAAGAAGTGAGGTCCTTTGACACTTTACAAGAGCACAGTCTTTGCTTCAGTCTTTTATCCTCAGACTTCCTGAGAATTGCCAGGGCAGTAGTAGTTATCAAAGTTTTAGCCAATTCATTTAGCTTTCTTGGAGTTGGAGAAGGAAAAATATTAGATGGAAAGGTGATCATCAGGATTTTAACAGAAATAGAGGGGGTTTTCCACACCTAAGACACCAAAGCTCTGCAAAGTTACACTGTATGTTTCTTGAAAAAAAAAACCACAACCCAAATAGAAGAAAGGATAACCTGAAAATTAAGTATTTCCTGGGATGTACCTTGAATTGTTGTAGTTTTATCCACATCAGCTCAGATTTTTCACACTGGTGTGGTTGAAATCATGAAATAGTTCCTCTTATACAAACTCTGTATGTAAACCAACACAGAGTAGCCACTGAAATGATTTGGTGTTTGAGTACCTGTAGCTCGCACCGCAATGGTGAAGGCCTACCCTGTGTATTTTTCCTATCTTCTGTCACAGTCCTGGCATTCCCTATGGAGTCGAACACTCGGCTGTAAAAACATTCCTCCCTCTCAGTGAGTGTTATAACGAGGGTGGAGTGAAATGATCAGTTAATCTCATTAAATAGGTTTTTATTCATTCTGATGGAAGTCTCTTGAGAGGTCATCTGCCAGGGCTTTGTTGCAGCACACACCTTTCTTAGGAAGCTTCTGTTATTCTCTTGGACTGTCAGGTTCAGTTAACTTTCCCTGGTACACACCCTGTTACAACACTGTGCTCTTGCTAGCTTTGTAGTCAGCAAGTTTTCAGTGTTTGCTTCTGGAATTTCAGTTCCTTTTCAGACATGCCAATGAAAAGAGCAATCCTCATCTTCCATGAAACATGACACTTTGATAGCAGCTGGATGACAAGATACCCATTGGAGAGTGTTCGGTATTTCCCATCCCTGAATCTGGGGGAAGGTGCTACTCCTGTTGAAATCAATGGGTATCTTCTCCCAGGAAATTGGGTCAAAGGCTTGTTTCCAGTTCCTGTGGGCCACAGGCTCTGTCTAGTCCTTCAGCTAAGGGGTGGTTTTCAAGCTGGCAGGACTAAGTTTTACAGGTGGGAATGTAGCTACCTGTGTTACCCTTGTGCAGTACTGAGGGTGAGCAGTGCTTGTCTTTCCAGTGCCAAGAGGGCACCTTGAAGGAGTGATGCTATTCGATCCCAGAGGAAAACGCAGAGCGTCCTTTTGTGCTTTTTGCCTCAGTAATCCCAGTGAATGAAAATCATTGGAGAACCTACCTTTAAACAGGTCTGTAGAAAATTGAAGAGAAGGCTGAGCCACTGCTGTGTGTAGTAACACGACCTGTTGCCAGCCCAGGTGAGAAGCCTGTGCCACAGTGTGTTGTCCTTGCCTAGGCTGGTGGATGCTTGTTTGGGGTCCAGGCAGCTGACTGCTGCATCCCAATAAAAGGAAGCAGAGCTGGGTTATCACTGAGAAGCAATGAACATGACAGATATGGCTCTGGGCTAGGTGACCAGAGGCCCAGTTTTTCTCCAAACTCTGCTCATTGTAGGGGAGTTCCTTCATGTTTCTGTGCTTTTTTTTCCCCTCTTGCCTTTTATTTTCTGAATCACAGAAGCCGTAGATCACTTAGGATGGAGGCTTGGATGGTACATCTTAGCCTTTGTCAAAAGTAGGATTTTTTTACAATATCCTCTTTGCTTAGGGGTTATTTTGCATTTAATTTTTGCAGCCCCACAATGAGACACATTCAGAAGTACCTTAATACCAGTGTAGTTTATTTCCTGTCCTGCACAGAAATAATTGCAGTGGTCCTAAAGTACCCTGTTGTGGTGTGATTACATTAGAGCAACCACGGAAATTTAACTCTTCCCACACCACTGAGCATTGCCAGGTCTGTGTGTGGACAAGCCGCTATTCACAGTGGCCAGTAAAATGTGCCCTTGATCTGGAGCCAGGTCTACATTACCGGCTTCTGCTGGCACTGCTGTGTCAGCCTGTGGCTTTGAAGAACGGTAATCCTTCACAGGCAGAGAGATGCTGGCAGAAGCTCCTGCTCTGAGCATAGCCCTGGCTGGCAGGGTCACCTGCAAGTGCTGTTACAGGTGTTACATCGGAAAGTACCGTAAAACAGCAGACACTGTTCCTGGAAAAGCATGGGGTTGATTGATCCCTCTCCTTTCTGTGCTGATAGGTCATGTCAACATCTGTGAATTAGAAAGTCTTTTTTGGGTTTTTAAACTGCCTTTTGCTTTCTCTCTGCCTCTTATTTTTAAAAAATCTTTCCAGTCTGGGGGTTTATTCCTGTGATGCTGTGTGGCCAAGGCATAGCACCACAGAGGTAGTGAGCTTTGTGTGCATTGTATGAGCTCCTTTAGCTCGTGGTTGCTGTGTGTTTGTCCTGTCCAGAGAGGTCACAGGGCTCTTGGTCTTCCCTTTGGTGAAGCTCCGGTTGGTGGTCGGATCCCTGTGTCCTCTCAGGTATGGGAGGGAGGTCAGTCCTAGGGCCGAACCATGCTCACACCCCCAGTGTGGATGGTGTGAATATCTGTGTCTACCAGCTGGTAGTGAATGAAAAAGACAGAGGAGTTGAAGTGCATCATTCTCCTACACAGGTAGGAGCCCTTCTTCTTAGCAGACTGTGGGTTTTATACAAGGCATAAGCCAAGGAACCTGATTCACTGCAGACCTGTCTGTTCTCCCCACCATGGTTTCACGTTACTTGGAGAAGCTGCACAGACTGGTTTTTTCCAGCCTCTTTTCCTGCTGTGGAACCACCCGTGAGGTTGCTCTGGGCACAGGTGTAGTCACTGCAGTAGGGGAGAGAGAAGGGGAAGATGAGTGTGAGTATTCAAGTCCCTGCCTGTGTCTGGCCTGGAGAAAGCCTTTGGAGGACTCAGTGCCACTGTCCACCCTGAAACTTCATGCAGTGGGGATGGAAGACCCAGCCACATCTTGGTGCTGCTGTTGTCAGGCCCAGTGTCCTGGGGATTGGACATCTCAAATGTTTTTCAAAGGAGGTAAGACATCCTGAAGTACAGAAAATCCAACCACCTTGTTGCCTGCCCCATCGATCATCTTTTTTTCTCATGAATCTTCTTTGTGTGTGGGGAGGTAAGGCGGGCTGCATTTCCTCTCCAGCTAATGGAAGATCTGGGCAGGGCTTATGAGAGAGATGCTCCGTTGGCAGTTAAACCGCATACGTGACGTTGCTTGGCGTTCCAGTGGGGGGATTTTCTTGTTTGTCTCCTCTGTTCCTCCACTTGAACAGAACAAGTGTTAGACTAAAGATATCTGTGCCGTGACCTTTAGCATCAGGCTGGAGTTTTCTTAGCTTCTTTTTAGTGATGTTTTCCTTGCATTTCCCCCCAGCCTCTAAAACCTCCCAATTCCATCAGAAGAAAGTGATGTCCTGGTTTTTCTCCAGGGGCATGTATTCCCTCAGTCCATGAAAATTATGTTGGAGAGTGGCACAGAAAGCTGGCTGGAGAACCCTGTGATATGCTCAAGTTCATGATAATTTTTCTCATAATTACTCTTTGATTTGGGAATGCCGATGTGCAGTTCTATGAGAATTCACACCTAATCTTTCCTAGATATCAGCTCAACTTTTGGACATTTTATGATTCCCTTTGCAAGCAAAGTTGCTCTTTTAGGTAATGATCTAGCCATAAAACATAAACTGGGAGAGTTTTTGGTAAATCTTATTTGCGCATCATTTAAACTTCAGCAGTGTGAATTAAACACCCGCTTTAGTCCAAGGAGCAGCAAACAGGATGGCATGAATGAAAGAAAGAAAATGAAAGAAGTTGCTTATTTCTATATGAAAATAGAAAGTCTTTTTACACAGAAGGGGTATGAGGTTTATTCATTTGAGGAAGAGTAGCTGTTCTCTTAAAGTTGTGGATGGTTTAAAAGTTTCTAGGAAAGAGTGGCAGCAGACTGAAGACCTTGTCCTGGTTAGCAGCCAGGTCTGTGATAGACGGAGACAGCTCAGGCAAAAGAATAAAATGGCATTTCGTTTTTAATCTTATTTCTTGAGAAATTGATATCCTGCAGGGTTTGCCTTGTCGAGATAACGGCCCCTGAAGGAGAAGAAATCTTATTAATTAGCAGTTTTGCATACTGTTTTTAATTGTCTGTTCCTAGGTACAGGCTTTGTATTGCACGTGCGCTGTCATGGTGAGGGGCCTCTCTCCTGCATCCCTGGAGAGTCTGCAGGGATCTGGCACCAGTGCAGAGTTTGCCTGAGTATAGAAATATTTCAGAATACACCATTGGGCCTTAAATTTACTCAGTGCCTTAATCCTCATCACCTTTCAGATTTAGGCATGTCCTAAATGTGGTTGTGAGTAATAGTTTTACAGTTTAATCTCCCAAAATTGGGTCAACCTTACCAGTTGTTTTGACCTTGTTACCAGCACAGGTAGTTCCTGGGTGAGTCTAATACATCTCCATGCAGCTGTGTGGAACAGTCTGGGGTATCAGCTTTACTGGAAACCCCCCGTTTGAAATTTTCCCCCTAGCTTAAATACACAGGCCTCTCTCTCTATCACTGTAGGTTATTATCCTTTGGATAATCTATTCTTCTAGAGAGTAATATAACAATATCTCCTTGTTATAGCATGCTTTTTTCAGTTTTGAGAGCTTGACAAAGGATACCAGTTGAAGAAATACAAATGAGTGGATACAATTTTAGGCTGAAGAGGTGGAGAAAAAGTAGGGAAATTAATATTAGTAAGAATTCAGCTCCTGTAGGTGGGAGGCAGTCAGCTTCATAATTTGTGTATGTGACTACAAATTGTCAGAGTATAGGTAGCTCTCAGGAGTTCAGAAGAATGATGTGCTAGTTGTGTATTTAAGGGTCAAGTAGTATATGACGTTAGCAGACTGTGAGAGCTCTGCGAGTTTATTCTTGGCCTTCTTTTAAATTTGTATTCTATGAATTGCACAATTTATTTTGCCAAAATCCCATGTACCTACATGTGAATCCCAGAGTGTTCTCATAGTCTAAATGCTATGACCCGTCAGCTGCCCCCAAATTACCTAATATCAAGTAGAGAAGGTTGGCAGCCAAAGAAAAAGATAGGAAATTGTGTCCGGCCCTGGTTTCTGACAAGCCTGTACAGGTGCAATGCAGTAATACAAATGGAAGGCACTTAGAGAGGGTTTCAGTCACATACAACAGAGAAGTACAGGCTTGAAAAATACTAGGAAAGTGCAATTCTTACGAAATGAGGAAGCCAGAAAGAGGAGACAGTGGCATGTGAATTGTGCCTCAGCTGAAGGAAAAACTATTAAGCGCCGCCCTTTTCAAATGTCAAATGCATGGGAAAAAGTTGTTGGAAGCCAGTCTCTGCTAAGTTTTCTGCTTGCAAAACCTACTTTTTTTGTGAGATGTTTGTGCAAAAATCACCTCTCTGGTGTGCCTGTGAGACCAGACATGACTCAGGCTATCAGCATGTAACATGGTTTCAGGTTGCTGTCTTACTGCTCTTGGTCTAAAATGCTGTAAAGAAGTGTTTGCTTTTTTTCTCACTTTTAAAGTGCTTCATTCATTTAATGTCATTAGCACTATTGTTACTTAAATTTACCTTCTGACTGGTAACCATTAAATATTTATAGAGAAATCGATAGTAGTGAGATTTTTGCTTGAGTAAATATATATCACATATGTACTCAAAACCAAAGCAAACTGCAGTGCATTCCAGGAAATAATCTATAGTGCTGCTCTGTAATGTTCTTCCTCATCTTCATGTCAGGATGTTTTATCTGTGTCCTAGCTCAGCCATTCCTGCCCCGGAACTCTGGCTGTTCTTTTTAACAGCCTAGAACAACAGAGCCTTAGGAAAAGAGTAGAAGAAGTGTTTTCACTGTAGAAATGTGAATGCTAATTGCCGTATAATTATCCAAGGTTCCTTAATGACTGGATAGAGGGAGATCCTTAGGTTTGATGTTGGGCCTGGTAGACAGCACCCCAGCCAGTGACTGCTGTGCTAGAAGAAGGGAATGGAATTGGCTGGAGACAAACCCAGCCCTTCTGAGCATTCGGCACGGGGAAGGTATTTTTGAGAGAAGGTGGTGACGTGGCAACAGAAGATAATGGTTTAAAACCATTTAAAACCAATGCCTAATAAAAAAAAAAATTGGCTTAAAATAGCTTTGGAGCCAGGCTTAAGCTCATTGGAGGGGAATAGACAAAGGTATGAGATAGCACAGCCGATGTGCACAGGGCAGTTTATTCTCTGTTTTGGGTCTCTGCAGCATTTTCTTGTGCAACTATAGATGGCATAAATCTTTGTAGACCATCAAAGAGATAACCTTAATCAATTGTTCTGGCCAGGTGTTTTGGAAGGGGGAAAGCTTCTTTATGAGTCAGTGATGAAATTTCAATTTATAATTATGACTGTAGTTTATAATAATAATTCTAATTATATATATAAACAGTTTAACCTACTATAATGTAAAATGGTAACATTTGCTGAGCTTTGGCTGCTTTCAGATGGTGAAAATGTGCTGGTGGTTGTTGGCTGGGATTCAGAAACATTTGTCAAAATTTTGTGTGCTATGTGAACAACAAAATTTTGTGTGGATTAAGCAATTATTAATTCTCTCCCATTATCCGTCAGATAAAACTACAACTAGCTCATTAACCAAAATTAATTGTAAATAAAGCCGATCTGTTGTTGAGGAAGCTAGTTAGAATGGTAATTGGGTAATGATGATGCCTTTAATTTCAAACTGCAGATTTAAAAGCTACTCCTTTTGGCAGTGATAGAGCAAGGTGTTCTGAAATGAAGCAGGGTGCTTGTCACTGTCATTGTCCTCTTAATTAATGCCACCAGGACTGCCAGTGTTTGAATCTAATTAGTGTCCCCTGTAGAGCACTTGAAAATGTCCTGATTCTGCTCCCACTGAAGCCAGTGGTTAAACTGTTTTGTTACCTCTGTGGGCAGGAGGTAGCACAGGAGGCCGTGTGGAAGTGGTGGTGTAGGACACTGCACGTTGCTGGGTTTCCTCCTGCAGCAGCACATCCTCCTGTCTGAGCTCTGGGAATAGTGGCTGTGCTTTGGGATTTGCTACTGACTTCCATGGAGATGGATCTGGAGTTTCAGGCCAACAAAACTGAATTGTGACTCAACGTTTTAAAAATGATTGAGTGAGTAATTTTCCATGCAGTTTCATTGCAGTATCCTTTTGCCCCAAGGATTATTTACTGTAACTTTCAGCATGTTTTTGCTGCTATTTGTAATGTTGAATTTTAATAAGAAAGGACTTGTTTAAATAGGATAATGTTTTTATCCCAAATTGCCCATTTCTAATGGTAAAATCAGCATTACAAGCAAAATCAGCAGTTGTACCTGCTAGCCTACATGCACAATTTCTTGATTTTTTTTTTTACTCTATTTTCAAAATGTATTGAATGCTATTATGAGATGAGCACAGTATGTTTGATGTTAGCCAACTACGTTTTCAATCATTAAAAAAGAAATGGGCATTGGGTACAGAATGTATGATTCAGGAGAGCCACCAAGTTGATCAGAGGGATGGAGCACCTCTGCTATGAGGAGAGGCTGAGAGAATTGGGATTGTTCAGCCAGGAGAAGAGAAGGCTTTGAGATAACCTAATTGTGGCAAGAAAGATGGGGAGAGACTATTTACAAGGGTCTGGAGTGACAGGACAAGAGGGAATGGCTTCCCACTGCCAGAGAGCACATTTATATTAAATATTAGGGAGAAATTCCTGACTGTGAGGGCAGTGAGGCCCTGGCACAGGCTGCCCAGAGAAGTCGTGGCTTCCCCACCCCTGGAAGTGTCCGAGGCCAGGTTAGACGGGACTTGGAGCCACCTGGGGTAGTGGGAGGTGTCCCTGCCCATGGAAGGGGGTGGGATGAGATGGGCTTTAAGATCTCTTCCAACCCAAACCATTCTGTGATTCTCCTTGTCCCATCATTTGTAATCACTCTACTGATATATTTTTTTTCCCCTCTGACTTGGTTTAGAGGGAATTACAGAACTAAAGCATCGACTTAGTTTAATGTTCCTACTTACCAGACTTGAAAGGAATATAGAATAAATACATTTTACCTATTTTATTTTTAACTTTTTCTCCGTGAGGTTTCTTTTCTCTTGTGCTTCCTGGTCCATGGGGAGAAAAACCCTATGAGCATGTTTTAGTTACATCACTAATATTAGAACTGAGTAATCGGGTGGCTTTGGCAGCAGTCTCGTTTATAAATTGTTGGTGAGCAGATGGCTCACCAAGTTGGCATGCCAGCTCCAAACTTTCACAATCATGAGTCAAGTTTTAAATTGCAAGATTGCCTTACATACCATGAGGTTTTTTTATTTTTAATGTGTGTTTGTTTAATAAATGTAACTCTCGATGGGTCTTCTCATTCCCAAGCTGTGTTTTGCATTGAAGCATGGCTTTTCAGCAGTCTCTGGCTTTGGGAATGCTTTTTTTTCTTAATTCAATGAAAGTGGAGACTTTTTTAGTCACTTACCTGAAGATCTTGCTGCTAAGAAAAGCTAATAAATGTCAGTGTAAGGGACACAAAAGTGAGACTTGTTAATCCTGGCTAATGTCGGACAGTTCAAATGGTTGAGATCATTCACAAATGAACTTATAAGAACTTTTGGGTTGTATGCACAAATTTTTTTTCGGAATAATTTGCTGATATCTGTTATCCTGGATATGCAGTTCTATGCCAATTTGTTTGTTTTCTGAGTGCAGGGCTTAAGTCATTAGGCAGCATTGAGTACAAATGTTACATTTTGAAATGCAAGAGTGAGTATTTTCTGTAAGCAAAATGTAGCAATAAGGAAACTGGGCCGAGCAAGAGTGCTCAGACATTCTCCCTGTGAACACAGTGAAGTTCCAAAAGGGTCACATCTTGATCCACTTGAGAATTTGGACTAATATTACTGGAAGGATTTCTGCTTTTTTCTTTATCGTGTTCCTTTTCAAGCTATTCCTTTAAGTAAAATTAATATGCTATATGTGGGTTATAATGCATTGTGGGACCTGTTATGGAATGATAATTAGACCTTATTTCTAAATGATTCCACACAAAGTATACTGTTGTAAATGCTAAACAACTGTGTTTCATCCATAATCATGTAATTGGTGTGTGCAGCTAATTAGTGTGTGTTCAATTTAGGCCCAGATTTTTTGGAAATGTCTCCTGTTCTGGTCCTGATTTAGCAAAGCTCTTAAACAGATGATTAACTTCCATTGGCTTTAATAGGACTTAAGCACATTCTTAATCAGGGCCATTGTGTCAAATCATGTCTCTTGGTGACAATCAGAACAATCTGCCAGAGCCGTAGTAAAAATATCTGTAGGTCCTTCTTAAATTTAGATTAATCATTTCTTTAATTTGTGAAGCATTTTGTTTCAGAATCTGAAACTCTGTGTAGGTATCTTTCTCTCTCTCTCTCTCTCTCAGCAAATGGTTATTGTCACAATCTAATTGTACGTGTAAAGTTTAAAGATTTTAACTAGCTTGGCAGGCTGTTTACATCAAATCTGTTCAATACACCTTTGAGATGGAGAAGAAGAAAATAGGCATCTGAGAGTGCCTCACTGGAATATAAATGTCAGTGCTGATAGATATCTATGATAGAAAATTTGTGTGGGAGTAATAATTTAGTAATAAAATAGGTCAAATTAATTTTTATGCTGAAGGGGATACCTTACAATAACCATTTTGTAATTTTATGTTTGACAGTTTGCTCTGCATTATGTGGATAGGTGGAGCTGAGATAATGTAATCCATTTCCAGTTGTAAACAAGATTGCTTTAAGAGCTGCAGTAGTAAGATGCATGTTGGCTGACTTTAAGCTGAAAGGTAATTGCCTCTGAATATTAATGTGCATGTGGGGATTTTGTTTTTAATTCTGGGATTTTGTCTTTGCCCTGTAGCAGCTCTGAAGTGGCCCTTGTTTTCCCAAACCCCACTTTGCTGCTAATTGAAGCTGATGGCAAGTGTTGAATTTTGGGTCCTTTGCTTTTATTTTGTCGCCTGTGTTCCTTGGAGAATGCTGCTTTCCTTGGCTGTTACTTTTTTGTTAACCAACTTTTGAGTTGAGGATTTTTGGACATGCTCTTGCTGTCCTACAGCAGCTATGAGTAGTTCCTGGGATGGAGGAAGAAGGATGGAATTGTAGGTTATGGAAAAGGGGAGAAGTTGCTGCACTAATTAAACTGGAGCCTCTTAGAGAAATGAGAGTTAAGGTGCTGATCCTGCGCTCTGTAGCTGGCAAGCTTTCTCATGAGTAATTTAAGGCCTATCCGAAGCCCTCTGCACTCTGTGGGAGATTCCCTAATTCCACGCACTTGTGGAGCAGACCTCTGTCACAGGGGCAAGTTGTAGGTAGTGACAAGCATAGTCTAGGGGAGCGTCAACTGGCTGCATTTGTATTTGAAATTGTTTTAGGCATGGAAGGCTACAGCCAGATTACAAGCAAGCTGTAGCTCAGCTTTCCATTTAAATTCCAGCCCTTGGCTTGTACAGGCTGTTCCATTACCCACTGCTTACAGCGAGGCTCAGCACTGGGAACAGCGGGATTGGTGTTGAGCAGGGTGTAACTGCAGCTCTGCTCTGGAGCAAACTGCAGCTGAAAAGTGCTGCAGGAGCTTGAAAATCTGTTGTGTGCAGAGTTTTAACCTGCACATGTTTTAATGGCACTGGGTGTGTGGGCTGTCATTAGTTAGGACTGTTTAAAGGTGTTATAACTGGCAGGTGCCCCAGATGCCTTTCTAGCCGAGGTGACTATTCCTAAGGCAAGTGTTCAAAGCGGAGTTCAGCGTTCCTTGGTCTCTGTGGCAATTGCCAGCATTTTCTTCTGAAAAAGAAAAACCAAGTAACAAAAAGGGGTATTTTTAGCTTGGATCGATTTGCTGATCCAGTTTAGTGCGCGGTCTCACACAGTGAGAGGGTGGTGTCTGAGCAGGGATGGGAGCTCCTAGCTCTTTTTCTGTTTCTGCAGAGGCAAAGGTACTCTGAGCTGTGCTGATACCTGACACAGGTCGTCAACTGTGTGGTCAACAAGGCAGCCAGTTGGCTTTTCTGCTGCCTCTGACCCAGTGCAAAGGGTGGTTGCCTCTTGCACACGGATGGGGCCAGCAGCTCAGAGGTGCTGGGTTCACAACCAGCCCTTTTGCAGGTTGCCTTTAGCTTGCAGCTCACATTTGGACTGTGACCTCATATAACACCTTCAGTTAAACAGTAATGGTTATATGAGTGGGAACCACTGACAGATTTGAATCTTCCACAGTCCTGCACCTTGTACAAACTTTGGGGTGTTGAGGTTTTTGGTTTAGAATGATTTTTAAATTTCCATAGTACCGTATCTCCAGTGATTGGGTCTGACGCTTCCTGGAGTTAAGGGGAGTCTTGGTGGTATTTCAGTCATTTTTGCAACATGATGCTGCTTGTAGCAAAGCTGTTCTATGGATGCCTTTGCTAAAAAATTAGTTAGCTACAGAAACATTGACTGTAGGCTGATAAGCAGAAAAAGTGAGCGTGTGTGGGTTTGTGAATGTATGTTGCCCATTAAGGAGTCTCACTCAATGCTGGGTGCTTCATTACAATAAGAAAAATAACATAAAAGTATTCTAATAACTAATTAACTTGTTCACTGATGGATCAGGCACTGTCTTAAGGGCAGTAGTTTAAAAGAGTCTGTTTAATGAAAGTTGACTGGAGGTATGTCCTGTGGCTATTACAAACTTTGTTTTATAATATCATGTATTTTTCAGTAGCTCCTTGCCACTCTGTAATGTGGTTGGAGTGGGAGAAATTAGAAAACTGACCATTTCCCGGCAGATAGCGATAAGTTTCTACTCAGTCAGAATGCTCTCTACACTGTGATAGGTTTATAATTATTATCCTAAGATTGATGTTTTTGGGGGGGAGTGTAAATTTGTGCAGCAGTAATCCATTAAGAAATCAATAATCATTCCATCCTGAAATGCAATTTCTCTACAACATTATAAATACACACCAAAGATTTGAAACTCTGCCGGTTTCCCCTTTTCCACCCTCCTCCGCCTGCTTCCCTGAACTCCAAGTTCAATGCCCTTTGTTGTGTTGGAGAAGCAGTTACGTGGTGGGACTCTTCTGTCAGGAAAAACAAGGGTGGTAGTATTAGCAGGATCCTGAGAGCCAGTAACACTTTTTAGTAGGAACTTTGCTTTCCCACCAAAAGTACTCCTTTTATCTTGGGGAAATTCCCCCTCTCCTCTGCCAGAGTTTCATCCCTGCTAGATGGGGATGATGAAGATTCATGCCTTGTTCCTCTGTAGAGAACAGTGGAGAGGAAGTATTATAGAAGTGCAAAGTCGTTGTATGTGTACATTTCCTTTTCCTCACTCCTCCTCGTTCAGACTTGGTTCTTCATGTAACTGTTCAGAGGTCTGGCTATCAGAGACCAGCACATCCTGCAGGACTTCCCTTTTTGCTCTGAATTCTCTCTAGCTGGGCAAACGCATTTTTGAATTGCTGCTATAAGTTATCCCCTGTTCTAGGAAGCTGGAAACATACTTTATCTTGGAGTGAAGGTGATTATAACTGATAAACAGTAGCTGAGCGAGGAAGAGTGAGAGTATTATTTATGTTTCTTTGTGAAGGAATAAATTATATGGAGTGAGGTGCTGGGTCAGCCTGGTTTTGATCTTGCAAGGAAAATTGTGGATAGAGCAGGGAGATGCTATAGCTGTAGCAAGAGCCACAAAACGTGGAGTACTTCTAATATTATGTTTCCATGTCTTTTACTTTTATTATTCCTCTACTTTCTTTTTGTTAGAGCTGGTTGAAAAATAATTTCTAATAAAAAAGTCTCCTTTTTCTATTTCAGTTTAAATTACTATTATTTTTAGCCAGCTCTGCTGTTGGTTGAAAAAAGGCATTTGTTAGTGGCAGAATTGTGTTTTACACCCATGATAGTTGTTCAGGCCTAATTTCCCTCTTTCTCATCTGCCCAAAAGAAGCATGCTTGGCTTGCTTTGGGTAACTCAAATACGCCTTTTCCTCCTTTGAGAACATTGTCATCCGATTCATGGATGGTCACCCGCCTCTTCAGCTTTGAGAGGAAGAAAAAACAGTCCTTATCACATCTTTGCTTTTGAAGTTTGAGAATCTAAGGTTCTGTCCAGGGGTCTAACAAGTGTAAAGTATGAGTTTTATCTGTGATTTGGTACATGTGTGCCTTGGCTTATTTGGGAATACCCACATGGGTGGAATCATACATGTGTTTTAGTGTTTGCAGACAGGGAGTGTGGGTGATGAACAAAACTGGGCGCTGAGAAGCCAAACACTGATTCTCACCTCTGTAGCTGCTCTAGAATAATCCAAGGCTATTGTCATGGTAAATTCTCTCACTGTGATCCTGTACGGAAAGAGCTTTCACACGTGGCTTGACTGTGGAGACACTTGCCTTTCACTGGTTCTCACTGGAAAGTGCAAAGTTGAATGCTAATAGGAAAAGACCCAGATGCCAGCAAAAGAAAGATCTCGTCAATTGTGTTCAGTAGGTTTTCATTCAGCATTGACTTCTTGTCTGGTGAATTTGATTTTTTTCTTGAAGGCCGTGAACCCCATACTGGTACTTTCCCATCAATGAAGAATAGTTCTTCATTTACCTAAAACTGTCCCTCTTGCTCAGATGCTGGTAGCATATGAGTTCAGCAAGGACTCAAACTTTGTGGGTTTTGACTCTTCTTAATTCAACGCCTTGTAACTGGCTTCACTTCTTTGGTCTTCATACTGATTAATGGCTTTTATACATCACTAACACTTAATTTTGAAAATACCCTTTTTTTTTTTCTCCTCTCTGGTCAACTTATGATACAGAAGCAGGAGCTGATTGACAGCTGATTTTTCCGCAATGATTTGCTGAAGAGGTCATGCCAATGACATGTGGCTTTTCAGCGAAATAGGAAGACTTTATCACATCTTTTTGTTTTACCCATTACCTTTTTTTTTCCAGTGGTTTGCAGAACAGTGAGTGCTAAAAGCCGAATATCAGCTCACAGGATGCCGAGTTGAACAGACAGAGCTTTATTAGCTCTCGGTTGCATTTGTCTTTACTTCACAAGTCTCTATTTAGAATTACCTGTAAGTGGTTATTTTCCAGTGCGGTTTTCAAAGACAAACCACTTTTTTTCTTATTGTCGTTGCTGCTGGTTTTTTTAACTACTAAAAGCTCATCACCATGTATATAACTCTTATGTGTCCACTGATAGCTTGAGTGGCAAGTTACAGAAATTGGTGTAAGTGGCTTTTCGGAAAGAAGATTCTTCAAAGAGAAATATTTAACAAACTGAACAATTAAGAGATGCCATCTCAATCAATAAGTTAGAGTTAATTGGCTGTGTACAAAGTATTTTTAAACAACTTCCCTGAAGAGTCTGTGTATTGAGCTTAGAGTGCCTTTCTAGTGAGGCTATTTTCAAAGGCTGGTTTCTTCTATAAAGTGCTCATTTTCAATATTTTTTTTCTAATTTCCAGACTGAATGCCATCTTGCATTGTAGCTGTGGGTCTCACTGAGTGAATTTAAGACTATTTAATAACAACTTCTCATTTCTTCCTTTGTGTGTGTGTGTGCCCCACTAGGCGTATCCCATGTTATAGTGACTGCAAACTGCTGGTCTAAAAAACAGTCAGCAGCCACTCTCAGCCTGTGGGCAATAACAGCACTGCAGACGTGCTGTGTTCAGGTGCCTGTGTCACCTCGTTTTTCTGTTTCTATTGACTTTATCAAAGTCTCCCAAGTGCAACACATTGACCACAAGCCACGTGTTGGGGCCAACGGTCTTAAACCGATAGTTCAACTTCATGCTTGTAGAGGTGTCATAAACCTTACTGGAATTAAAAGGAAAAAAGAACTCCAAACCCCTTTGTTAGAACCATCAGGTTATGGATACATTTCTGAAAGGGTGTTTCATGCCAAGCCTTCAAAACCCTCTTCAATGATCAACAGGCATCGTTCTCTGAACCTTCAGAGACTGCAGGTGGGAGAAGAGCTTCCTCTCTCTTTTAGCAAGAGCCGCCTGTCTTTTTGGAATGCCTCCCTTGGGGTGTTGTAGGCCTGACTTTTAGAGATGGCAGAGATCGCTAGACCATTTCCGAGTGGATCAGGAATACATGCAGTTGGACACTTGAACAGTTGGTCCAAGTGGCTTGGTCCATGGCACGCGGTGAGAGAGCAGCCAAGCCGTACACGTGCTGAAACACTTGTCTTCCAGCTACGAGTTCATTTCACCAGACCAGTGCTTCTTGCTTTGTGAGTTGTGTAGAACTGTTAAATGTGTTTAATGAAGCTCCCTCCCTATTTTTTTTCCTCAACCCAAATGTCACCTGTAGAAGTCAAGGTAAATGGTAAGAAAGGAAGAAATCACTAACATAAAATCTTTAGAACTAGGTAGATCAAAGCAAATTACTTTCTTAATGCTTTTCCTGGAAATTGTGCTTCCCTTTTGACCCACCAAAGGTCCTCACTGTGACTTGTAAGCTGAAGGACTGTAATTCTGGGTAATAATTCTCAAATAATTTGAGCAATGCTGCAATTCAGATGAAGAAATGTTAACAGGTCTTGTTCAGACTGATTCTCCGTTGTGTGGTTGGGTAAAGGAGTGGGGAGTAAATCATTGAGTAGGTATGTCTTCCATTCAGCAGGAGCTGCACATGATGGGATTATTAGTATTTCTAAACTAAAGCCCCTGACAGATCCTTGGATGCTTAAAGCTGTTGTGATGCTTTACCAGATGGTTCAGAAACTCAGACTGGAATATCTCATTGGCTGGTGCTGAACAATGACATTTCAAACCCACACGTTTGTTTGGATTTTAATTTTCAGGAGGATTAAAGCTTTTTGGGATATGGGCTGTCTCTTTCCATATATATGCTCAGCACCTTATGTAGTTTAGATGCTTTTGCAGTGTCTTTATAATTCATCATATAACAGAGTATTTGGAACTGTTGCACATTTTTAGCCATGTGGTCCAGCAAAGTGCAGACAGGGATAAGTGTCCAAGTTGTTGCCTCTTTTAATGCAATGAGCGTGATGACTGCGACTGCTTTGTCTTGTATCTGGTAATTGTGTGAGCAGGTGATTATGCTGAAATGTGCCACTTTTGATTTTGTATCCCTCTGTTCTTTTCACTTCTCAAATCTTTTCTTTGAAGCCTCAGTCCTGTAAATACTAATGTGTTTGCATAACTTGTATTCAGTGCAGTGTCGATGCTTATTCCTGTTAGAGGTTGAACTGTTCAGTCCTGACTCTACTAAATACATTGAATGAGACCCTGCTGCTCATGAGGAGAAGATCAAAGGAAACCGCTTGGGTTTTATTCTCTTTCAGTCCCATGACATTTTGAAAACAGGATGGAGTGTCCCTCTGGCAAAATCTAAAAAATTTTTAAGGGCCTTCTAAATTAGGCAGTCCTCCCTGGCTGCCAACATGTCTGTCCTGGTTAAAACTAGGATGTTTCTGCTACTTCCGAACTGCCTTGGAGCAGGAATGGGAGTCTTACTATGAAATTCCCTTCTTAATTCCTTAGGGGAAAGACTGCTGTTTTGTTGTGTGCAGATAATATTGGGTAGAGATAGGTTACTATGTGAAAATGCGCACACATCATTTTGGGATCGGGGAAGGATTTGAGCTTAGTGTTTGAGGAATGGACAACTTGTTTATAATGCTTGTTTAAACAACAGTGTTAATGTACATTCTAGAGAGCAGTGAACCAGGATGCTTTGTTGACAAGTCTGGGAAGTTTGGCCTTTTTTTGTCCCTCTCTTACCCCTGACAACTTAATTAAGAGAATAGCATCAGTGGGAAAATAGTTCAGTTATGTTGAGAAGAAAAAGGACATTTGACATAATTATTTTTATGTGTTAGACTGATATGTTCTATCCCACTGTTCTCCATATGATTCATTCTATTTGTGCATGACTGTTACACAGTATTAAATAATGTGCCTTTTTTTTTTCTCTTAAACAAGTATTCCCCTAGCTTGTCTCAAAAAGCTGACACATGTTCATTCTTCACTCAGGGAGTTCTGCATCTGTCGACACTTCAGACATAATCAGTTTAGATTTCAGCAGCTGATTAGTGTTCACCTCTAACCAAACTCAGAAGCTGTTCCTCCAAATGGTAACAAATAATATCCTAATTAGTCCTCTGCATAACGATAGCAGGGGCCTTAGCTGAAAGCTACTGCTCTCGGAGGCCTTCCCGTTCTAGTCCACTGGCTTTACAGACTGTTGGATCAGCATTTATGCTGAGCTTTTATTCCCCCTGCCTTAAAATGCCTTGCAGAGCAATTAATTATGCACCTGAAGATAGACATTAGGCACGCAACAGTATTCCACACACAGTTATGAACGTTTCATTAGAGCCAGTTAATTTATGTGTGATTATGAAAGCAAGAGCAGGAATGCTGGGCCGGACTCCAGGATTATCCTGTAGCGCCTGTAGCCGGTGCGTGTCCCTGTGAAGCTGTTTGACCCGGCCGGCTGATGCAGCCGAGCACGGCTCACGCTGCCTTAAATACTGGCTCAAGCAGGAGCCCACTGAGTGCACGGAGCAGCAGCTGAGGGGAGGAGGACAGCGTGGAGAGCGACTCCGCTCTACTCCAGTGACTGGCTGGTTGTGACAGCACCAAGTTTTACCAGGAAGTTTTAGATGGGTTTATGCTTTTCTGAGTCTGATTAGCTAGTTAGCAAAACATGCCCATCCCTGTCCATTAAACTCTGTGTACTTCCTCTTAGCTAACACTTATTTTGCACAAGCCTGGGGATTTTTTTTTTTTTAAATAAATCAATGTCTACAGAGGCGTAATTTAATAAGTACCACTCACAGGGATGGCACAGTAGCCACTGGCATCTCTCAGAACAAAAGTCACGTGAGCAACTGTAGCTGGATTAGTGTGACCTCAATAGTACAGAGAACTGAGGAAAGAAAAGAGAGAGGATGAGGGGGAAAATGCCTTAAGATGCCTTCAGGAAGCTGTGCAACTAAAGTTGTCCGAAAGCAGGCTGAGCAAGCTGAATATCAGAGTGCATAAATATCCCTTAGTTTAAAAAGGAAGTTTTAAAATGTCAATTGGATTTTCAGGTTTGATTCAATAACTTTTTAAAACCCTGCTTAACTTTGAAATTGAGAGGGTCTATTTTAAAACATCAATCAACAGTAACAGAAAAATCACTTAAATAACAGCAAAAGTGCTGCTTAAATATTTGCTGCTGAAATGTTAGAGTGTCTAGCTACTAAAATTGGGATGTCACCAAATCAGCACCTAAAAGCAGAGCTTGTTGCTGGAAGTGCTTTATTACTGTAGTTGCTTTTTCTGTTGGTACGAGGATATTTTCTTCAGTTTATTCAGAGTTCAGTCAAAGTGGGTAAGACGGCTAGTAGGTGGAAAAGCAGAAAGATTTCTTCTCCTCTGCAAGCTGGTGAAAAAAACTGGTTTGAGAGGTTGAGGCCAATTCCATTTTGCATTCAGGATAAGGTTGACATGAGTAATGAATTTAAAAATCATTTAGAAAATGAAGCTGTTAATTATCTTTAATGTATTAACATGTAAAACAAATGTGTGAATAAATGAATGTTAAGCTTTTTAAATAAGTGCACAGTCTATCCCCTGAGGTAATAAAAAGTGCCTAATCTACTATAAAGCTTCCATTTATTTGCAAAATCACTGGCCTCTGTGGCTAATAGTTTTTGTTTAGAAAACAGCTGAGAAGTCCAAATACAAGATCAGCTACGATATTTAAACTGTAATTTCCTGGTTGCTTTATTAAACTCCTACTTTAAAAGATGATCACATCACTTGATTATGAATTGATTGACCATATTTTCCTCTTTAATAAAATATATTTATCTTGGAAACAAGGACTCGAGTATACCTAATATATCTGCATTTTTGGTACTGTAGCTGGTATGCTTTCCTGAGAAAGTTGTTATCTTAACTAAGATAAAAATTGATACAGCTTTTTTAAAGCACATGAGAAAATGTCTAAATGGAAGATTGTGGAAGGCTATAAAAGATGGGACTTACCAGGCTACAAGAAGGTGGCAAGCTCCTTCAGTCCCAAAACAGATTTGGTTCAAATACTCATTTAAGAATTGCCATTAATAATGGGAAGGTACTGATGTCTCTTCCAATTCACATCAAAGGATGATATCAATGTGAAAAAATCAGAAAATTGTACAGGAAGAGTTGCCACATTTGGGCTGGAACAATGAAAATGAAATGAAACGTGGGAGTGCGTGGTGCAGGGTTGGAGGCTGGGGACTGAATTTTTCCTGTAACCTGCATGCCTGGAAATGACAGAGGAGGAATAAGCTGGGTTTAGGTGGTGTGAGGTGTCTCTTGGGCAGCAGCACGATAAAGTAATGAAAAAGGCACGTGCTATGACGTGATCTTGCAGGTGAAGCGTTTCCAGTGGAGAAGGGAAATGTTGATGCTGTTTTACCAGCCTGAGCAGCAGGGTAGCTTGGCCCACGCGGAGGTCTGTGCTTCAGCCACGAGACATCTTCCGTTTCAGGAGCTCCCTTTTCAGACTACTGTGGGAATCTCTCCTCTCTGTCAGGAAATGAAGGTCTGTTCTGCCACGTCCAGTCCACCTGGTAAATGAAACCTTTGAGAGGGCATGGGATTGTGCCCATTGAGGAGTACAGGAAGGGGTAAATACCAGGCAGGGTGGCAAGTTATTTAAACTTACGAAATTGTCACGAGAAGCAGCAGACTAGGAATGAAGCAGTTACCCTTTCGCTTCTGCCAGAATGTGGGCAGGAGTCTGACACATTTCTGAATGGGATCATATGGCACGATGGCCTGACGGCGGAGGGCTGAGAGTCACGTAGGGCAATGAGGCACCTTTTACCTCTCAAGGGGTCACCAATTGCGTGCCTGTCTAAGCCTTAAGCAACGCCTTCCTCATCTTCTCAAATTCTCACTCCGAGGCTGGTGGTGGACCCTCTCTACTCTGAAGTCCAAGCCAAGGCCTGCAAAGGCTGTACGCGTACACCAGCACTCCCTTTTCATGGGTCACAGCGCAGTTGTGCAGCAGCAGAAATGTCTTTTCCATGTTCTTTTTGTGCCTTTGTGCAACTCTAGTGTGAGTTTGCTACCCTGTTGATTGGCATGAGCTTCAGTAGGAAAACCAAGATTTTCCTCGGCAAGACCTATGCTAGGTCTTATAGCAAGGAAGAAGTTGCCTACAGGAAGCCCTGGGATACATGAAGGCATGGTTATGAACTCCCTGTAGCTGGATGAGCTGGTCTGTATTTTACTACAGAGCTGGGGTAGCTTGGAGTTAGTGAGGACTAAAAGTTTGTTCCTCTTTACATTTGCTGTGCCACAAGGCAACACAGAAATGAAAGTATTTAAACATCTGCGTTTCAGATGAATGAGTAGCAGCAGAAATCAATACCCAAACTTATGTGTGAACCACTGGAGATTTAACTCTCCCTTGGCTAACTGAAATTCTCATGGCTATGAGAATTTTGGCTGAACCACGTACTATTTTTCATAAAACCTGCAAGTTTTGTGTAAGTATGCTTTGATTTTTATGGAAGATGCTTGTACAGATCAAAACCCCACAGCTGGTGCCATATTTTCATTTGCTGTAAAGTGCCATAAGTACGGATCTAATAAGGGCTTCTGATTTAGAGCATCTGATATTCTAGTTCGGTAACTATTGTTTTGAGTTTTTTAAAATGTGCAATCATTTTAATTTCATGTAAAGCTCGATAATAAAACTTGGTTTTGTTTCCTTTCCCATGTGCTTATCAAAAGAAGAAAACAAATGCCATTCTTCTGTAATATGGTTGAAATAATGAATTCACTCCAATGATCAAAATTCAGTTTGGTCATTCCTCCACTATGAATTCTGATAGACAAACGGGGTGTGCTGCCCAGGTAGAAGATGAGACAAGGGATAAACTGGAGCTGGCTACCTGGAATTTTCGGGCAGTAGTTGGTAGAAAGAATAAGTTTTAATGTTTTTGAGATCTGTAAATGTGCCTGTTAATGCTAGAACAGTCTGGGATATATTTTCAAAGCACAGTTCACTAATCCTGTTATCAAATAATGGAATTTGTGCATGTACCTCCCATGAGCTGCTTTGAAAACATACCTTTAAGTGTCAAAAGTTTTCTGGACGCACATGTAAAACTTACTGAATTCTTTAGTGCTAAGAGCAGGAATTTACCAATGCTCTCAGCTTCAATCACGTCTGAGGTATGTACTGGAAGGAACTACTACAAGAGACTTTTTTGGTATATATGGCCTAGAAAAGCTGGGTTTTTCTAGGAGATGTATTTCTGTAGGAACATCTATCTATAGTGCTGTTCAGGAGAGGCCATTCCAACCACCCTTACCTCAAGATGTCTTGTCAGACCCGAACAATACGAACTTGTTCGTGTATATGCATTGAATATAATTTGGTGGTTTGGTGGGTTTTTAAGATTCACCACAAATTAGTACGTGCTCACCCCGAGATGGGTTCTTGGAATGTGATAATTCATTATCTCATGGATAGTGTGACAAATGGGGATCAGTCCTTGCAAATTCTTTTCCATGTCTACACCTGCTTTGGCTGCTGGGTTACTATCACTGCAAGGGCTGCTTGGCAAGAGGAAGGAAAAGTTTGGTTGAAAACTATAGCTGACTTTTTACCTGTTAAAATGGAAGACTGAACATCATGTATCTTTTTCTTCTTATCAAAGAATTTGGTTCCTGGAGGCAGTCTGAAAAATAGCATCTGGGATCTATGTGTGCAAACAGACCTCAGTGTAAGGAAGCAATCCTGTAAATATCGCATTAGCAGTACTGGGAAGACCTGATGGGTTCAGGATTTTTCTGCAGTAAAGCTGGAGGAAAGTAAAACAGTTGCATTGAGAAAGATGTATTTAAAAGCCAGGAAGTAGAGAAGTGTCTTCCTTTGTTCTCTTGGTAGTTCTGCTGAATAATCACTTTGGAAGCAGCTGTGACACATTAGAGGAGCTCATGATTGCCATTGAGATATGGGATATTTTGAGAGACCAAGGGCTTTTCCTAATATTTTGCTTGATATAGGACATGCTGTGTGATAAGAATGGTATATTTCCTGTTTTTCTTCAACCCTCTCAGTGATCCGTAGCATTTGAGGTTCTTAGCTCAGTGCAAATGAGCAAAGTTGATGGTTTTGTCTGCTTGATGGTGGTGTAACTAGCAAAATTGAGGATATTTTAGGGAAAGGAGGCAGTCTTTGGAATAATTTTGGTTTTCACTTTTCTGAAAGGAGTATCAGGTGACCTATGCTCACTATCTTTTATTCCTTCTGAGCTCCTGAATCTGGAATTTTTGGTGTTGGCTGGCTTGTCAGCAGCAACTGGTCCAACACAAACCACTAGATCCAGGAGCTTAGGCAGATTCATCCAGGACTGCCGTTTAGTAAGTCTGCTCTAAGCTCAGTTAAAAACTTCAGATTTCTTCTCCAAGTTAAATTTGCCTGAGTTAACCAGGCATTGAAACAAATCTGTGTACTTCTGTTCTTCTTTTTACACTGCTGCTTCATTTCTGGACCTTTTACCCCTGTGAAACAGTTGGCGTGTGAACGATGTCTGTCCCTCCTGTACTGATAAAAAACCTCAAAAAGGTCTCCTCGAAATTGTCTCTTCTGCTGGGAATCAACCTGCCTCCTTCAGTTGTTCTTGCTAATGTATAGGGTTTGGTATTTGGCATTTCCCTGATTGTTTTTCATTGGACTGTTTCTGGAATAGTAATAATATGCCCTTGAGAAAGTGAATTGGGATTTATACAAGTTAATCAGTGTTAGCAAATGTCTTGGATTTGATTTTGGAAGCACACTAAAAGCAGCGTGGGCAGAAGGGGGGGAGATTCTGTCCTTCTGCCCTCCTCAGGTGAGACCCCACCTGCAGAGCTGCCTCCAGCCCTGGGGGCCCAGCACAGGAAGAACATGCAGCTATTGAAGCCAGTCTAGATGAGGCCACCAAGATGATCGGAGAGATGGAGCAGCTCTTCTGTGAGGAAAGGCTGAGAGAATTGGCGTTGTTCAGCCTGGGAAAGGGAAGCTTTAAGGTGACCTATTTGCCTCTCTTCCACTAGAAGGGAGCTGACAAGGAAGATGGAGAGAGACTATTTAGAAGGGCCTGGAGTCACAGGACAAGGTGGAATGGCTTCAAACTGACAGAGGGATAGTTTAGATGAGATATTGAGAAGCAGTTCTTCCCTGTGAGGCTGGTGAGGCCCTGGCACAGGTTGCTCAAAGAAGCTGTGGCTGCCCCATCCCTGGAAGTGTCCCAGGCCAGGTTGGATGGGGCTTGGAGCAATCTGGAAATAGTTGAAGGTGTCCCTGCCATGGCAGGGGGTAGGAACCACATGCTCTTTAAGGTTCCTGACGACACAAGCTGTTCTTTGATTATATGAACATTTATGTGCTTGTTTACCTTTGAGTAATGCTCTCCTCATTCCCCAGGGGTCTGAAGACATTAGCAAGCCCCTTGGGCAGGTACCAGACTTGAGTGTGCACCTAAGAGCCTTGTTGAATGAAGCTTTCTAGATGGATTAACCCCATACTTTGCTTCTTTACTGGTTCCCATGTGTGGTACTGGCATTTCTCGGTCACATTTCTGCCATGATCCGTAGTTACGAATGGAGGAGCCTCACTGACGGTAGTCGTGGAGGAGGCAATTCTGTCTCTGTTTCCTTAAGCCCCATCTTAAACTTGGCTAGACTTTTGTCCTCCTCTCCTCTGCAGCTTTTCTAGAACTGTTTTAGTTTCCAGCGCAAACATCTTTACATAGTCTTGTGACCCATGTAAATGCAGCCTCATCTGGGTTTTTTGCTTTGTCTGTTGTGCTGAGTTGTGGTTTTGAGCACTCGTGCATACTAACCTCCAAGCATGAACAGTGTAGGCACACATGGCTGTAAACTGATGAAGCTATTTCAAGCTCACATCTATCAAACATCACTTGACATACGATGGCTCTGTTCCTTCACTGATCTAGTCCTCTTTCAATTTAATTTTATTACTTTGCTTTTTAGCAACTGTAAAATGATGTGCAAATGTTACAGACTGAAGCATGATGAGGGGAGAGTGGACCACAACCACATTTTGGTCTTGCTATACTTCTGTCAAACACATAAATAGACAAGAAGAGCTTTTATAAGTAAGTAACTACTTATATATTTTTAAATAGAGGTTTAAACTGACTTCTGGAGTCATCTTGTTATTTCATTCCAACCTGAAATACTTTTACTTTTGGCACCCTTTGGCTCCTGCCCTTATCTCTATTTACTGTATAGGCTGCTCCTTAGATCTTTTTCCAAAACTTTTCACCTTAGCCGTTGCTGCCTGGTGCGGAATCTTCTGCTTTTTAGCACTCTGAGTATACAACATCCCGCGAAATTCCTTCATGTCACTGCAGTACCATCCCTGGGAATTCCAGAGGCTTTGCTAAGCATGACCTCTTCTGCCTCGGTCCAGCTGCCGCAGTCTTAAGCACATTGCTGTCCACATTATGCTAGCGTTTCATTCCTGTGGCATGCAGTTTCCAAAACGTTCCCAGCACAGTTCATTTTCTGCATTAGGGCTAATAATGTTACCTCTTATCTCTTTACCGGATATAAAGTGATGCTAAACTGAAGGCCTTTCTAACATAATTCACTGGAAATTAAGTCTGTGTTGTAGAAATTTTGGTATGGGGTCTTTTTTGTGACAGCATCATTCTTGTGATAGACGAGAGTTAAGCTCCTTTCTATACAGTAGGTCATATTCCTTGTAAAAGTTCGACGTGAATAAAAAAGGTTTTGGGTTTGTTATTCAAGTTTGTGGTATTCCCTCTTCTTGTTCTTTTTTTTCCCTTTTTTTTTTGATGGTATTATCTGAAAACAACGTAATAGGCTTATTTCTGGTTTGCAGAGACTTTTTTAGTGCAAGCTGATAGTGAGCCAAAGTCTCTGAAACCTTAAAGTTGTGGTTAGCAGACAGCCAGTCTAAGAAATTAGGTCACCATTACCTCACTATTCTATGTTTTTGTTTTTTGTTTGGTTTTTTGGGTTTTTTTTATTTTTAAATTTTGTAGTATATCCTGTAGTTGACATTGCTGCTGTCTTACCAGTGACACCCAAGATGGATTGGATCCCAAGCTGGCAGCAGGAAGGAGTCTGAAGGCAGAGTCTGAGGCTTCAGAGGGTGAATTCAGAGTGTGAAATTGGTGCCAGGTGTGAAGAGCAGTGGGGGATGGCTGGCTGGCTTATTCGGTCTGGGCACAAACTGGTCTTTGACACTGTAGGAGCGCCGGTGTTGGATCTGGGGGTTTTACAGAGCTCATGGCTCGAGTTGCTTCCCTGAGGACTGTGGCTCGGCAGGGAAGCCAGGCGTGATCCTGGTCCTTGGGGAGGCAGCTGTAGGTGCTCCTCCTGCCTGAGTGGGTATTTGCCCCTGCGCTCTCAGCTGTCTCAGCCTCCACTGCAGCAGAATCATCCTTGTGTGGGTTGGTGGGATGAGGTGGGAGCCAAAGTAACTTGAAAATCCATACCTATTTATATAAATATAAAAAAAAATTTGATTTTTTCTTCTCTTAGAAATGCTATTAGCAGAGTCTGGGAGTAGCTGAAAGCTTTATCCCCATCTGTTACACTATGCATGGCTCTTCTAAGGTGTGACCTTATCAAAGCTGGAATCAAAACACGCAGTAAAACTCAAGGCAGGCTTGATCTAGTTGAGATTCCCTTCAGTAGACCATGGCAATGGGGAACAATGGATGTTCATTCTTTCCTTAAATGTGGTTTTATCAGCAATTAGTGTGTAAAAATAGTGCTTACTGGCTTCAGGATCCTTCCCCCTGCTCTCAAATTTGTATTTGCTCACTTAACCTAAAAATAGGGAAGGTTTCTACTCCAACTTCAGTAGTGACTGAGCCAGTGGAGTCACAGCAGCCACGTTAGAAGAACAGGTATTTGTTCCTTGTCAGTGGGATTATTTGTTAAGTTCCAGCTGCAGGTCTTCTACTGTTGAGTTTTCTTCACAGGCCAGCAGGAGAACAATTTAATGTTGGATTAGTCTTCCAGGCCCAGGAAAAAAAAAAACCTTTCAGAGAATCCTGACATATCATTATACAGGGCTGGATTTTTTTGGATTGCTTTTCAGGTGTGCTTTCTGTGCTTTGGGAGGGCTTTCATGAGTCAGTGGGAATATTGTGACTAACACAGTCAGGATATGTTGTAAGGAGAAAAGAGACTGGAAAGGGGAAGGAGAGATCCAGTGGGCAGACTTTGTACTTCTCTCTAAGCCCCAGACTCCAGCAGAGTAGCAGATGACTTGAGCAGATAAGGCAAAACTGGCATCTCCTCCCTTAACCTGAGTCTCTTAGCCTGCACTTAGTGCTTAGGGAGAATGTTCAAGCCTGCAAATTTGCGTTTTTGGGAGGGGTGGTTGTTTTGGGGGAGGCAGTTCCTGACGAAGTTGAAAGGTGGGAACTGTAATTTGTATATTGTTGAATTAGCTTGTGAGATTTTAATAACTACAATAAATACTACAGCATCAGCCCTTTTTTTTCCTTTTTTTTTCTTTTCCTTTTTTTCCCCCTCCCCTCCTTCACCTGTGACCGCTTCAGTTTACAGACTCCATTCTTCTTGTGGAAATTTTATTGTGTGACCGTTTCCTTGTTTAGTAATACAGTGGCTTGGGAGGAAGCAACTTTATACTTTTGATCTAATTTTAAAGCCTCAGAATAGGTCATTCACTCCTCCAAACAATTTCTGAAGATTTTCAAATAAGGCATAACTTGATTTAGAAGGTGAGGAGTAAAGTGTCAGGGCCAAAACTTTGAAGGAGCTTTTATGTGTAACCTTATTGGGATTTTTAATGGGCTAAATACAGCACTGTAGGCAGAAGCTGTAAGCTGAGAAGCCCTCCATCTCAGCAGATCCTTGGGGATATGCCCTTGGGAGGGTTTCAGACTGCAAGAAAATGTGGAAAAACAAGAAGATTGCTCTGCAGGGATGGACATAATGTAGGGAGAGGTTGGGAAAGATAAATCCTTCTGGCCCCCTTCATTATGAGAGTAAAACGACACTTTTGGCTAGAAGCCAGTGAAACCTGGGAGATCTAGGATGGTGCAGACAGGACTAGCAACAAGTTTTGTCAGGGAATGGATTGGATGAGTGCAGATCTGCCTCAGCTCTGTGGTTTTGTTCTGAATACAGAGCATTAACCCCTCTGTTCCTGCTGCTTTCCAGAAGCAGAAACACGGCCGAGCCACTCAACCCCTCAGAGCAGATGGGAAAAAAACTGCAGTGGATTTTAATTAAACTTGGAAAAACAAGCGGAGGTAGAGGAATGCTGTGACAGGAGGTGTAGGTTTGCTGGAGGAGCATGTTGTTGTGATGCTGACCTGATGATACAGAGGTTAACAGCCATCCCATCTTCCCCACGCAGTCAAAATTCAGCATCAGCGTGGCGAGGGAGGGGGCTGCCAGGCAGATTGGCTCTCTCATAAGGAACATTAAAACAAACAAACAGAAAATGGTTAGTTTTGTTTTTTTTTTAAAATCAAAAGACACTGAAAATTATTTTCGGCAAGAAATGCTGCACTCCATTGTCCCGACAGGTGATTTTGATTTAAAAATTTGACATTTTGGTTTCACCTGTATTGGCCCACCAAGGTATGGCTGAGACGGTGTTTTCAAGGAGACAGGAAAAATGCCAGTGATCTTAAAAGCCTTAACTCTTAAATTAACCGAAATGCAGCACCTTCCTTATTTCTGTAGAAACTCATTTTTCTGTAACTGCTAATTTATCAGGTCTGTGTTAGGCACAAAGTTTGATGTTGAAATTAGACTTCAAGGGCTAGGTTTTCAAAAGCTTTTGGGGTTGTTCTGCTCCCCTCGGAGTACATCTACAGTGTGGTCAGAGATGTGGCTGCAGCTTCTGGGGTGGCTCTAAACGAGCTGGTGTGTACGGGCAGGGAGGGCCAGCAGCGCACAGGTTTTGGGTATCAACCCTCCCAGCCCAGGGCAGCCCTGGCACTGCGGCCGTGCCCCGGCACCCACGAGAGTAAGGGAGCAACAGATGCTTTCTGTGAATTCAGAGTGTGAAATTGGTGCCAGTTCTGAGATGCTGCTCAGAGGAACCTCCAGGCTGAACATGCTCAGGAGCCTTTGGGCCCTTGTACAATCCCATGATCTTCAGGGGATGGTATTTAATTTTTTTTTATGGGAGTTGCATGTAAACAAGACAGGGTAGAATTTTGACCTGTAAATAGGATCCATTTGGGAATAAGCCTTTTCCAGAGCTATATAATGATAGTTTTCATTTCTTCAGTTAGAAACAAATGAGGGCCGCAATCCCAAAAAGGCTCACATGGAGGCTTTATTTAAGATTCACCAAGTACTGAAATTAGCCTGTAACTTCAGGGCTCTGAAGTTCAGTGTGCTCTTTTTGAGAGCCTCTGGCCATGGAGTGCTTCACCTGGGAATTTTTGTGCTAACTGCCGTAGGTCTAGCCATGATATCTTTTTGTTTCCAGAGCCTACAATTTAGTGTCAAGTCCAACTTTTTACAGCCAGGAGTTAGCAAGGGGCATTACTTTATAATGATATGAGGTAGAGCTGTCAGGTTTATTAAATTGTCCTATTTCTAACGAGGAGGAATTAGCAGTTGTGTTTTAGAATAAGAGGTCAGAATGATGAAAACACCCACGAAGGATAACTCTGAACAGCCTGATGTCATTGAAGCTTTCAGCAACCAAAACCCCTAGAAAATGCACTTTACAAGATTTAAGGACACCAAGCATTTAATTTTACATCCCTTGGGGTTTTGCACTGGCAATGCCCTAAGGAATGATACTATTGATAAAGTTGGGGTTTTTTTCATGAAACTTATAACTAGTATTTTGCTGCACAAGAGGCAAAATGTGGGGAAAGGGTGCTGAGATATTAACTGGTGTAGTACTAGGGAATCATGAATGAAATCCGAATTGCCTTGTGTCTGAAGGCTTCTGAGGGCACTGGGGAAGCGAGAAAGGAGTTGCTGTTTGCAGTCAGGTCATCACACTTAGAACAACATCTTAGCTCCAGTTCTAATTTTATGCTCTTACTTTGCTTGCTTTCAAATATTATCAGCCTCTACTGTTCCCAGGGTGCTGGTTATAAATCACACCAAACCTTTGAATCCTTGAGTCCCTTTTCTCTGTGGCTTTTCTTCCTCTGGGGTATGAAGTACATGAGTGTTATCTGCTCATCTGGAGCAGATCTGAGAGATGATGTGGTCTGCAGGAATGAGAACACAGTTGGAAGGCAGGAGGTGGTGAAATCTACTTCTGGCTCACAGGGCAGACTTAAGCAAGTTTTCTTTACCTTTCTGTTTCATTTTCCTCCCCAAGGAAGTAAAGGGCTAAGGATGTTTCCCTGCCTGCCTCCCTCCAGGATGGGTGGTGGGCCTACAGTTGATTAAATCCCACGTGAATACAGGACAGGAATGTCCTTTAGAGGCTGTCAATAGTGGCCTAGTACAACCACAGTGGTCTTTCCACATTTTCTGTGTGGTTGCTCTGTGTGGTGTGTGTATGATCTGTGCTTTCTGCATTCCTGATCATGTTTACCTGTGGCTCTGGAGAAGGAGATGTAGCAAAGGTCTGCCAGCTCTGTGCATTTTCACACAGACATCTCCAACCCCTGGGTTGCTTGTGGGGTCTCTGGGTGCTCTGAGGATGCTTCCATGGTTCAACGTGGTCAAAAGCTGTGTGTCCACTGAACACCAAAAAGTCACTTACGAGAATCCTGGCTCTCGCTTTTGGCTTTTCTGCTGCAGTTTTACTTTATGAGCACCTTTCCTCCAGTTGGGGGGAAGGCTGGCAAACAAACATCCTCTCACCTGCCAGCAAGGACCACACCTTGGCCTTCCTGAGAGTCATAGCAGTCAATAATTTATTGCAGGGAATACAAATCTGTTTTCCAGCTCTGCTCAGGCAGCAAGCAAAGAACTCAAACGGATTGGTGATAATGTCTGTTCGAGTAACCTCTAACCTGAGAGCAGCCATTCTTAATGAAAGCCAACTAGTCTTTTCTTTTTTATATATTTTTTTTATCCCTTAAGCAGTACAGAAAACCTGTTGATCCTTCACAGTTTTGCTGTAGGAAAAAGTGATTGTTTTTCCGTCCCTCAGATCAGGACACAGGCTCACATCGTGTTGCCATGGTGGTGTTCCATTCCTGGCAGCAGGGGTAGGATAGGACCCTCATCCCTTGCCTACTTGTTCTCATGTCCTTGCTACCAAAGGCTGTGTATTCCTGTTCTTCTGGCTGAGTTGTGTGACCAGGCTGGGCTTCAGAAATCAGATGAAAACCTGGAACTGTGAAAAGGCAGAGTTAAAAAGCTAAAACACAGTGTTTTCTGCAAGAGGATTTTCTAATTTTCCAGTTTTTATGTTGCTGCTCTGGTTTAGAACATAGCCAATACATCTGTCTTGCACAGTAACTAGCTTTTATAAAAATTACTTAGTAAGAGTCTTTTAAATTTAAGAAAGTGATTTTTCTCCATTACTTCTTTTTTTTAAAAAAAAAGTTCTAGAAAATATCCAAGCATGAGTTTCTTTAGGATTTTTTCTTTTGTCTGTCTTTTTTCTTTTTTTTCCCTTTCAGCAAACTTGAAGGGTTTCTTTTCTGTTTCAGTTCATAGGTCTTTGAGAAGATTGCTTCTTTCAGGGTGGGTGGGGAACTGTGTGAGTCAGCCTGTAGGACTTCAGCCCTAGCAATACTTGTGGAGTGAGGAGGAACTCCAGCTTCTGTTAATCCGCTCTTTTCCAGCAGTATGCTCTCGTGCACACTCATAACCTGGGATTAAACCTGGCCTTGCTCAGTGTCCTGGCTGGAAGCTTGATGGGAAGGAAGGCTTTGCATGATGGATGACCAAGTGCAGCCACGTGTCCTGGCATTTTCAGGACAGATCACATCATGGCTACAACGAGTCCTGAGTTAATTACTGTGGTCACACCATCAGAGCTCCGGCCTGTCCCCAGAAGAGCTGGGTATGTAATGTGCCTGTTGTTTACAAGGCAGTGAAACAAGCTGATCAGAAACCTTTGAGCTCCTTGCCCTGTCTTCAGTGGAGAGAACGTCAGTGCTTTAGGGAAAGGTAACAGCCCACAATTTGTGGCTTCTGTGCAGGTATGGACAAGAGAAGCTCTGTGGGGGTAGAGAGGTCAGACCAGGAGATCCTAACAATCTCTCTTCATCCTAATGTATCTGAATCCTGCCATTCTCTGAACTCCTTAAACCATCCTACCCCCTTCATTAGTGGTAGTTTTCCTTTTGCTGTTTCACAGGGACTTAACAGTAGGTTCTGCCTTGCTGTACGATGCTGTGCGTGAATGCATGTAACCTTGTTGTAAAGCTGTAGTATATGAAAGCTTTCATAGGTTAGTCTGTTTCTCCCTGTCTTTCCCCTTCTGCTGTTTCTCTGTAGTTGTTTCTCTCATGGGAATGGGGGAAAGAGAAGGGTCGGTTTTTACCACTCTAGAGCAGAAGAGTGGATCTTGGGCATTATAAAACAGCATCAATAGAAGGATTTTGACTGTATGTGGAAGACAAGTGCATGTTATCTCTCTTTCTTCCCAGCTTGAGTTTGTATTTCTTTTTCCAAGAATCAATAAAGTAATTAAGATAAGTACAGGATTTTCTTCTCTCATAAATTAATCTGTAAAAGGGAATTTTGTATAAGCAATTCCAATAATATAAAACACTCTTGACTAAAACTTTCTCAACACCAGACAAGGCCTATAATATTGTAAGAATGTGACGTGAACATCACGTGTAAACCATGGAAATGAAGGCACAGGTAAACCATGTAATTTTAGGATTTTTGAAAGACCAAAATAAGCAAGAAAGTAGAACAGAGGAGGTGGTGGGCCATCTGAGCATCCCCCCCAAAGCTAGGGAGGCATAGCAATATGGTCCAGCTTTACTTGTTATCGGCCAAGAATGACTTGCTCTGAAGATAATTAAGGACCATTGCCTTAGTAATAAATGGTTTCAGCTGAAATGGCTGATAGAAGATTTTCCAGCTTCTATGGAAGGATCTGTGGAGTTCTGCACTGAATAGTGCCATCCATGTAGAGTTCATTTCGAGGAATTTCAGCCTTGCAGAGGTGAGGTATCTAGTCCAAACTAGTCATTTTATCTTGTACCGTAGGTTTTTCCGGAAAACATCATCTCACAGAACAAGTGGGATGAAGTTATTTGCCCTCTGGAGATGCTTATTTCTTTGGATTGACTTCACAGGGAACGTAGACAGTGCTAGCAGGGACTTGGATAACTAGCTGTTAGATCTGTAAAACTAGGTGGCATAAATTTGCCCTCGCAGCAGTAAATGGTGAGGTGATGGTTAAACTCCCCATGGGGAAGGACCAAGACAGATGGGAATGTGTGCCCAAAACTGTTCTGGAATTCGAGTATGGGGAGGACACCTCTCATGGTGGTTACTTCAAATGCAGTGGTTGTTTTGATATATGTGCTCCTAACAGTAAGGATCTTTGTAGCAGCATCCAGGGTGCTGTCTGCTAGTGGAACTCGTGTGCTCTAGAGTGAGGAATTTGGTTAAATATACACACCACCAGATGATTATGTCTGAGATTAAACTGAGGATAAAAATGACAGACTTATGTCCGTTTGCTCAAATAACAGATATAGTGACTGCTGTACAAGCTTGATAGTACTTTTTATTCCTTCTGGTATTACTGTGGTACCTGGAATCCTTACTAAGGAGCAAAGTCCTGAGAAGTATTTATGGAACTTCATAAATATGAAACACTTTCACTGTTCTCTGCTTATTTTGCTGATATGATAAACTAAACTAACCAACGCCACTGAAGAATTAACACTGCTTATGCAACATTTTACTCGGGCTTATTCCTCCTCTGTCTCCCATTGCCCATCTCCATTCTGATTACTTAGTCTGTGGACCTTAAGGAGTTTAGTGTGACTTTTACAGAATGGGGAAAAGGGTCTCAGTCTGGAAAGCACTTAGACTTACATCATGGTCAAAATTATGTCAAGGGTCTTCCTTGTTCTCAGGTGGAAGAACACTTCCCTGAGGAGGAGGCATGCCAGCTTTCATCTCCTTCCGGAAGTGACTGGAGCAGTATCACACCCAGCTGCCCTTGGTTAGAACAGATACTCATCTGCAGCTGAACTGAGTCACAGTGGCTTTAGGCTTCGAGGCTCCAGCAGCTGCCTGCGGACCCATCCTTGGGCAGCACAGCTGCTTTGCAAAGGGCTGGCTTCACTCAAGGAGCCTTTGTGGGTAAAGATCCAATTTAGCATTTGCGAGGTTGTCACAAGTGATAGTGCAGCCTGACAAACAGCATAGTGAATAAAAGGATGCAGTCCCTCTACTGCAGTTCTCTGCCCTAGATGAGGTGCAGAGTCCAATTTTGAAGTTACTAGGTCTGAAGCTTCTCTTGATCACTCACCTGTCAATACAGAAAAACTGAAGGTAGCAGGATGTAGGGGATGTGTAAGACCTGCCACTGCCAAGTCTGGGCTTGTGAGTGCTGGTCCTGAATGTGAATGGTAGAGAGCTTGCTTTATTTTAGCTCATGATAGTGTCTTACATTCTGCTGCCCATAGCTATTGGATTTCTTTTTTAAGTGGAATTTCATCTGAAAACATGAAAAGTTTGAATAAATACTGAAATATGAGGCCAGTTTGTTATCTTCAGTGTATTCTCCACTATCTCTGTTGTATCTCCAGATATGTAGTATTGCAGGCCGACTAGACCTTTCCTTCCCCCATGCCCCCTAATCCATCACACCACGTACAGACTGCTACAGTTCTTTAGTTTTCTGTTATTGTTTGGTTTGTTGGTTTTGAGGTTGATTTCTTTTTTTAAATATGAGTGAGTCCATATTCTCAGTAAAAAATGCCCTCACAGCCAGCCAACACAAGTATAGATCCCTGGCTACTAGTTATTTATCATTTCTTGTAAAGTATTTTTTTGCAAAGTTCTCTCACTACATCCAGTTAAGAGAGCAACTGGGTGTTAATCCAGTAAGCAGAAAGGGTGCAGAGAAGCTGCTGCAGCCTTTGACCAGCAAGGAGCAGTCCTGATAGCATCTGTTGTGCAAGGATAAGGACTGGAAATGACAAGGCCAGCTTTGGAACAACGGTATCCGTATTTCTCTACCCTTGAGGACGAGGGGGACAAGTGCCTACATGTGTTGGATTTTGTTAGCTGGATCCAGTTGCTGTGTTGAGTTAATGAAGGTCATGCTATTCTGTGGAATGCTGGGAAAGCAGGAGAAGCCGAAACCGAGCTGGCCCATCCCCAGGCAAACTGGTTTTAACCAGGAAAAAGTCAGAGAATGCGAAGAAACTTCTTGTACATCACCTCAGGCGGTTATGTATTCTGTTTCCTAGTTACATTTTTTTTTCCTGGTATCAATTCCAAAACAAACAAATGGAGAGAGAGAGAGAGAGAAGGGAGAAAAAGAAAAGCATTCCTTAAAATAACCCTTTAACATCTTGGGCCAAATTCTCTTCTCCTCAGGCCTGAAGATGCAGCCTGTCTGTGCTGATACTGGTAGGGAGCACCCCAGATCTGTGCTGCAATGGTTCTAAAGTGAAACACTTATCCTTTTCTCTTCATTAAGAAGTAGTGTCATAGGACTATGGCACATCTTAGGCACTACAGTAAATAACAGCATAGATGAGCAGGCAGTGCAGGTACAGACCTCCTGACAGACCTTTTTTCTGTCTCACCTTTTCCTTGCATTGGGTACAACAGCACTGGGCAGGAAGGGACCCTGGCACTGTTCAGAATCTGTAGGCACAAGCTTTGATGTTCTAGCAGTAGCTTGGGTATTCTGAAGTGGTCGTTCAGCACTAGTGTTTCCTGTTGGGCTTACTGGGAGAAATGACACGGCCAAAGGCCGCTCCCAGAGTGCTGCAGTTTGCTGCTCTGCCTTGGGAATGCTGAAACCTCAGGCTCCAGGGCTGACTGCACATTTTCACTTCACTGGGGCATTTGCATTGCATGATTGTCATACTGCAATGCTTGAATAAACCTTCTTTTTTTGTCTGTGGGTGAACACATCCACTTCCACTCCTACTCTGTGTTATTCTGGTCTTTCAGCTAACTTTTGCCTCCAAAAAGTTAGGGAGTTGATCGTGCCCCACTTTGGAACTGACCATTCGATCTGCTTGAGAGCAAAAGTAGAAGACATTTCTCAACTTCCCTGCACCGCTGCCCTCTGTGTCATCCTGTTTCGAGCTCCTCTATACAGCTCTTAAAGTGCTATATAAGGTTCTGAAAAGTAGCACGTTGCTTGGCTGGGTGCTGGAGGCAGGAGGGCACACAGTCTCTTTGGCGTGCTCCAGCAGCCAGTGGAAACAAGGGTAAGCCAGCTCGCGTACGTCTTAGCTTTGGCAGGGATGATCAGAGCCGTAGCTCAGCAAGAAATCAGCATTCCCTCTACAAGTGAAAGGTCAGGAATGCAGAAAGCTCACTGCCTTTTTAAGAAGGTTGAAAGTTTTGAAAGTTTGCCCTCTGTTTTTTTTCCAAAAAGAGAACAAATCAGAGGATAACAGTCCCATCTTCTGGTGTATGTTTGGCTGAGAATGTGTCATCTAATCTGCTTAAGAAATGGTCGCATGTAATATTTTGAAAAATTGGTAACCTGGGTCAAATCCATTCCATTCAGCCCTGCTGTTTGCTTGATGATTGACCAGTGGCCAGTGATGTTTGATATGCAGCTGACATCCAAGTCCTATCCTAAATTCTCCCACCAACACTTAAAGGTACAGTAGAAACAAAAACTATCAGCAGATATTTCCTCATTAAAACCTGTGCTGCTGGGCTCAGGGCAGACTGATGAGTTCAGGCTGCTGCAATGCTTTTCAGTCAAGGACATCCAAACCCAAGCTAAGAAAAGAGCAGAGCTTCACCAGCAGCAGCACATGTGTCTGCATTTATATATGTGTGTGTGTACCTCTTCTATCCAAAAGCACTGGCACAAATGCGCTGTTATCAGTCTTGCTGTGAGAGTGGGTGGGAAACTATTCAGAGCAGCTTTTTCCCACTGGAAGCCTTTGGTGTCTAGAAATCAAAGCTCTCTGCAGATGTGTGTGAGTCTTGATGAGATCTAAATTGAGAATTCTAAAATCCAGATGGAATTTGTGATGAAAACAGATGCGTGATCAACACCCTTGCCAGCTTAGAAGGCAGAGGCTGCAGCAGCACCACGGAGAGCTTGGGCTCCATCAGCCTGAGTGTCTGAGTCAGCTCAAAGTGTCTGGCAGATGCCAAAGGGAGGTAGAGGTTCTTCCTTCCACCTGAATCAAGGTCTGCTTCATCTTCATGACTTTCACAATGTCAGCCTTGATATTTTCTGTTCATGCAACCTCTCTTTAAAGCTGATGCTCTTCATGTTGTTTATAAAGGATAAAATGGATTGAATATTAGATATTAGATAAGATTTTGTTGCCTGTCTCTTCAAAGAGATGCTACTTTAGCGGATGTTGTTTCTTCTTTCCAAATTACTATTAATTACCTATTTTGCCTTAAATCAACATCCCGATTCTGTGTGCTTTAATCAGTGTATTCTGTTCGCAATATAAGAAAAAATTACTGTAGTGACACAAATAATTTCCCTCTTAGTATGGTATCCAGCCATACTTTTAACATTGGAGATAATGAGTCATGGAATCAACAGCATGTGATGTGGTCTTTGTGAAAGACATCTCAACTGGCATGGGGTCATATTATAAGGCATCAGCCTTAGAAATTTCTTCCCACTCGCTCAAACAATTTCTCTTTTGTGCAAACATATGCAAAGTCCTGCCTGCTTTTCTCTTCCTTGCAGCCTGTGTTAAACTTCAGTTGTCACTTGGATTTATGTTCCAAGCTTTTCTTCATCAAATTCATTGAACCCAACAGTAGATAATTTAAAGGCTGTACGGAGATATTTTTTCTGAAGGGCTCATAAAAGAGGCAGACTGCTACTTCTAGCTTGAGCCAGAATATATGGAGTGAAGATTGTGCAAGTTTCTTTGCAAGCAGATGTATCTTGTCCGTGACAGGGAAGCCACTGGCTTTACAAATGCTGGGAGTCCACTCTATGTCACCCTGAATTAGGATTTGTTTCTGCTTCCATTGACTTAAGCACACGAACATTAATCTCCAACTTTAATCAATTTATTGTCTCTGAACCCCCGTAAGATAAAGAATTACAACCTCTATTTTGTAGATGAACTGAGTTGCAAAGAGATTTAGATTCCTGTTTAAACATGTGTTTAGGCACCTAAGGATGCAACTAGATGCCAAGTAAGATTTATGAAAGTGTCTTAACTGATCTTGAGTTGCAGTTTAGAGCCCACAGAAGTGAAGAGGTATATAAATTCAGCAAGGCACTGGAGTATCTATAGCAGCTTCGTGCTGACTTCCCTGGTCTCACCTGTGTCTGGGAGCAGAGCTAGAGCGAACACAGGGTTGTACCAGGCAGGCAGGAAGTGCAGTAGGAGAGGAAAGCTGGGTCCTCGAAGTGCAGTAGGAGAGGAAAACTGGGTCCTTGAAGAGCAGTAGGAGAGGAAAGCTGGGTCCTTGAAGAGCAGTAGGGGTGGAAAGCTGGGTCCTTGAAGAGCCTGAGCCCCGCGCTTGGGGACAGCACTGCTCGCCCAGACACACACAGCCTTTCTGTTTGTTCCCAGCCTTGTCATTCCATCGGCTGCCCCCTTCCCACCCCAGGGTAATTTTCAGATGCGTTGTTTCCAGGCACAGCAGAGGGTGTGGCTCCAGGACCATGGAGGTGTAGTGGCTGCAGAGCTTCTTTGTCCCTGTTGTGCCTGGGCAGCCAGTGAAGGCTTCTGAATTAACCATCTATGCTGAAGAACGGGATAGGAGGCTTAGCTGTGTCACTCTCCAAAATATTATGTAATTGTCATGGTATAGTTAAGGACATACAGAGGCTTCAAATGTTTGCCTTTTTATTTTTTTAATTAAAAAAAATTATTTCAACAATGCCCATTTCAGAAATTATTTCATTTAAATGAGTTCAATGCTTCCTTAGCTCCTGATGCAAAAGACTGACCTGAGACTGGTTTGCATCCTTATAGCCTGCTGGGAAGCTTGTTGTGAAAACGACAAATAATAAATCTGTTTAAAAATGCAGCTTGTAAGCAGGACCAGAATGAAATTTGAGTCAAGTTAGATGAAAATGTTGGGGGAGAGAATGCTGCAGCAATAATAAAATGGTTTTTGATGTTTGAAAGTAGAAAACATTTCTACGTTTGTTTCAAAATTATGTATTTCAGCTCAAAAGGGCCAGCACTTGAAAGGGGGAGGTGACACAAATTCAGAAAGGTTTTATTTTCTTTTTGCCCAAACAAATGTCTTGAGTCAACTCAAATGTTTTTCATAGCAAATGAAACATTTCTGTTTGTTTGACCCATATGATTATTTCTTTGTGTTCGGTAGTCACTGCAAAAACTCTGTTTTCCTTATGTCTCCTACCAGAACTGAAAGTTGGAGACTGGAATATTCCACCTCCATGTGTGCGGGGTGCAGCTGCCTGAAATAAATCTCCAGGCTTTAAACATCTCAGACTCTGCCTCGTGGTAGATCCTTTATTCTTACCCTAGAGTGAGAATCCCCTGTTGATGGTATCTTTAAGGAAGCTGCTGATCCCAAAGCCCCAGGCCAGAAACCTGGCAACAGAGTAGTAACAAGGCATTGTTATATGAGCAAGTCACTTTCTGCAAGGAGTCTTTAGCATACATGCACGAATAAAAGTGGTTGTGAATGTTCCAGAACTCTAAAGGAAGTCAGTGAACTCGCTGTGCGCATGCAAGCAGATAAATGAAGCATAGCATGTGATATATAAAATTATGTGTCTCACCTGGGAGTACACACACTGCCTTCCTGAACCCCTCAGATCAAATTTGGCACAGAGGTAGCTGAATCCAACACGGCTGTGACTGTAGCCTTCACAACCAGAATTGTGCAGGTACATACACTTGATGAGAACGTGACAAGGGAAAATTGAATGTAAAGTCTGCTAGACAGCCAATAAATTTGCTTTATATCTTTATCTTTTCCTTGCTCGGCAATTATTTCAGCAGGTGCTGAACTACTTTCTGCCTGCTGCAAACGAGGGGACTCAAATGACCTACTGTAAATTCTTGATATTTCCTATACTTATGAGAAAATATAATCATCTGAAGAACTTGTGTATTTAGTGTGGATTAAGACGATTTTTTAAATAGTGCTTTTTTTTTTAAAGCCCGAGATTGGTCAATAACTAGTGTTAGGTTGCTTAGTGCTATATAACTGAAATGTGTTCATATTGTCACCAAATAGGTAACAATATATTTTTTAAATAGTGGGGTGGAGTTGTTGCTGAAGTCGTTCCACATTATTTGTTGTAATTCAGTAGCCAGTTAATGACAGCGTATCACTATTAGGTTATAGCCCTCCTAGGTTATGGTTTTTAGAACCGTAAAGCAAGAGTTGCAGGGTTTCAGGGGTTGATTACTGAGAGTTTTATTGTTATTTCTTACACTTAAATCTGCTAGGTAAGTTAAAACAGCCAAGTAGGGGAACTGGAATAGCAATGATGTGCAGTTAAACACTGAAAAATCCCTACCTCTTCTACAGAGTAGAGCTATTAAAGTATTGCTTATTGTACATTAGTATTCTATATTTGTTACCTGCAGAGCTACTACAGGCAGTAGTTTGAGCGGGCTGTACCATTTGTGACTTCATGCTACAGCGTTCTCGCTTGCCTGCACAGTTGACCCGATCCTGTATGTCATCAGGGAGGAGATGTTTAACTTGTGACACTGCTAATCCTTTCCTGAAGGCTTTTCGTTCTTCCTGCACATTGTCCTTTCGTTGCTTTTGTGAGCTGGAACGTGCTTGCTCAGCCAGTGATGAATTCATGTAATTACCTATGGATGTACCAAAGTCCTGTTGACTTTAACATTAAAAATCAGTGATTGCTAAAGTATTGCACTGAATCAGGACCCCGTTGGCATTTTCACATGCACAGGCTAACTTGGGAATTGGTGCACCTTGTTGTAGTCCTCCACCGCTAGGAATGGAGAGCAGGCTGGGGACACTCCCGTGGCACTGGCTGCGGATGGGGACAGCTGGGAGCACAGCAGCCAACGGGGTGCTCGTCTCCCCCAGGAAAACCTGCAGCCCACACAAGTGGGATACGTGGAAACAAATCGTGATGTTAGACAAAGTTCAGAGTATGTATTTGGTTAATCCAGCTCTAGAAAGTTGGTCTGCATGCAGGTGGGAGTTACACAAAGGCACATGTCCCTGCAAGGAATCTGCATCCTGGTAGCGCTGTGTGTGTAGTGTGTACCTCTGCAGAAACTCCCTTTGCAGGAGCTCTGGGGGACAGAGTCCTTCCTGGCTCAGCCAAGTTCTCATGCACAGGTAGGGGTGATTTGTTTGTGCTCCTCGTAAATGTGCTTGTCTCCACATTTTTATTTTGCTGCTGTAAATGCAGCTAGTGAATGCATTGTGATAGTGCTGTGTTTTACAGGAAACGTTTCAGTACTGTCAAGCCCGAACAGTCTGGGTTGACCTTGGTATGTGGAGGCATCAAGCCTTCAGAGAACACTATTGTCCTCAGCTGGAATGACTGACATTCCTGGGAATCACATCTTAGTTACAAAAAACCTTGGATCTCCAGTTCATATATTGTTCCAACCCAGCAGACACATTATATATTCCCTGTAGGGGCTCATTTGTGATCCTTTCGGATACCATTTGCACTCACAGTAGTGCTCGCCCCTTAACGAGAGGGGTGATGTTGCTGTTAGAGCAGTTCCAGCCTGGGCTTTTGCTGAAGCTCTGTGGCATTGCTTTCCCAGGGTGCTGATGGAGGAGTGGACCTTTGCTTTCTCCATCCCTTCAGAAGCCATCCGTGCTGCTTCCTCAGTGCTTTGATATTCTGCCAGCCGAGGGAGGGAAGAGCCATTTATAAATATTTCTGGTAATACAGTAAGTACTCTCACATGTTTTGCTCACTCATTTTCCGTATCCAGAAATCTATCCGACCAGAATCAGTTCACTCTCTTTTATTAGCAGAAATAGATCCACAACAATTAAAATTGATTTAAAAAAAAAAAAAGAAAAAAAAGAGAAGCAGCAGCAAGCACATCATATTGACTGTGTGTATATTCACACTGGCTTCCAATCCATGGATAATTACCCCTCAGAGATCGTGTGCTATGTACAGTATGATGATGGAATTATGCACTTTAAGGAGCTTCAGTGAGCCTCTTAGGATGCCAATTTCTTTCCCCTTTTCTTCTTTTTTTTTCCTTCTTTTCATTGCAGCAAGTAATGGTTTTTAAATGCACATGACCTATCCTCAAAACCAAAGTAAGGCATGTCAGTGATGTTTTGTCTCTGGGTCTGACTTTCCTTGAACTGACGCAGTAGAAGTGTAGCCATGAGATGAAGTTGCCTGGTCAGGGGATCTCTTGGGGTTGCTGATGCACACTAGTAAGGGGAAAGGCGAGTAGAACTTAAAAGTTACTCATTCTGTTTGGCAGCAGGTACCCAAACTGCAATTCCTGCAAGGAAAGAGAGATTGAAAGAGGCTATGGGTACAAATTCGTAGGAAAGCAGGCTTTGTTATTTTGACTGATTGTAGATCACCTGACCTGAACACTAAGAACCAGGGGTAGTGATTTCTCTGACCCCTTTGTCAGAGCCAGTTCAACTGTTTTGATTTGCAGTTTCACACACACTCACAAAATTAAAATATGGTCTATACATTTCAGCCTAACTTGTTTTTGGCAAAGTGATAAGCAAGTAAAAAACAGGGCCTCATCGTAGGAAGTGTCAAGCCATCTTAATTTTAGGCAGAAATACCAGCTCCTCCTAGAGGAAAAGAGCCAGTCCATAAATAGCTCCCAACAGATCCTTTACCCAAGCAGACAAAAGGGTGTGACGTGCAGGAGTTGCTGCTAATGCCAAATTTCATCTATCCACTGGTAATGTGTCACCTGGATTTGAGTTTGCCTAAGGTGGGACTTGGTGTTCAGGCAGGAGTGTTCATTGATACTCAGTGAACAGCTCCCCAGATCCTTTGCAGCTCTTGGGAGAACATCTCCAAAGGCACTGCCAAAGGAGTTGAAGGGCGAGGTACTTATTGAAACACAGCCATGGGGACTGCAGTTGCAGGGCTGCTGGACTCCTTGTTCTGGGACTGCGGCTGCATTTACAGATTTTTATCTTTTGTTTACATCTTTAATAAATGTTTGGTAACAGCAAGTGGTGCTGCATCCTGTTCCACCAACCTGGAGCAGCAGGCTCTTCTGTTAAAGGCAGGGCTCCCAAACACAACTCGTTGCCCAAAAAGAGTCTTTTTAACTGGGACTGGAGCAGTTGTGATGTCCCCACAGCTGCCCCGCTCCTGTTCAGGGATGAATGAAGGCGGGCCTGGGAGTGCTCCCAGGAGTAGGTTGATCCTTACAAGCCAGCCCTCTCCTGCCATCCCACCTTCCTCAGGGCCCTGTGTCCCAGGAGGTGCAGTGTCCTTGCTGTAACCCAGGCTGCAGAAGCAAGAACTTGTTCCGCCATCCACCTGAGCCTGCATATGTGGCTCTGCGGGGTGGTTGGACATGTGGTTTCCATGGAGTAGCTGAGTTTATGGGACATGTTTGGGAAGGGCCTGAGGAGGTATCAGATGCTTCAGTGTACGCAGCTCTTGTGTCTCTAACTTCCTGATTCCTCTGGATAATGGTGAGTGGTGCTCAAAGCTGCTCACAGCACCTTTCCGTGTGGTCGGTGATGGCCTGAGCTCCGCAGCAGCCTGAGCCGTTCCAGCTCGGCATTGAGTCCTGCAGTCCCTGCTCTGTCTGGGCACAGCAGTCCATGGGGGATCTGCTCAGGGCTCCTGGGTGCTCTGGTGAAAACGTGGTGGGGACTTTTTGTGCTTCAGTGGGCAGTAGGAGAAAATGTGCCTATTTGTGTCCCTATTGTTATTGTTTTAATCTAACTTGGGGAGTCATTCCTTACTCGTTAGAGATGTAAATTTTACGTACCTAATTATGTGTTTTACTTGCCAACTCTCTCCAGTCCCTTTCTTCCATGATCCCACCACCCTCTTTCCTTCTCATTCCCTCAAATACGTGTAGATGATGAATAGCAAATCTTCTCATAGAATTCTTCAGGAATATTTAGTGTAGGGTTTTGCTTTTGTTTGCTTTTCTGGTGACTTGGAGATGGCATGGTGAGAAAAGAAACATGTGAGCTAAACCTGTTGGTTTGAACATTGTGTCAGAAAATATCCATAAATTGCAAGTTACTACACAGATGTATAGATTTAATGAGACTGTGTAATGCCATTTATTTATGCTAAAGAATCTGACACATACGGTACTGAAAAAAGTTAATACTCTAAGAGTTATTTTATATTTTTCCATTGCCATCTGTCACTGCCTACATAATAATGATACAGGTGAAAGCCTAGCACTGCTTTTAAAAAAATCAGAATGAATAGTCATTTAAATGTCTTGGTGCTTTAATAGCTGGTGTGTTTTAAGTTGTGGGAAGGAGGCAACAGAGATACCCTCCCTCTGATTTTAGTGTATTAAAATTTGGGTTTAAACAGATTTGGATTCTTGACTTCTGAAAATGGAAAATTTACTATAAACTCTATTGTCCTTTACATTTGGAAAAGTTAAGGGACTAAACCAGATGCTGCCATCCTGATAACGTACAATAAGTGGCTTTTGGAGTAGCCCTTTCATGTGCGTCTTGAGATGCGGCTGAATTTTTGTGCTCTAAGTTCTGCCTTAATGGGCTGAACTCAGTACTGCTGGGGTCTCTGAACTGTGAGCAGGTAGTTCCAGGTCCCTAAATTCTTGTCCTCATTTGCCATCTCAAATAGTTTTTTTAAAAATAAACCAAGTAAGGACATACAATTTTTAATTTTTTTTTAGCTGCCTCAGGTAAAAATACATGTCTCAAAGCAGCACCATGCTGACAGAAGTCAGCATTTACAAAGACACTGGCTTTTAAGAGTTCTCCTTCAACATTGTGTAGTCATACTGTGGTTAGGCAAAGCTGCTTTCCCTTTTATTTCTTTTAGTCACGCAAGAGTCCAGCCCAGCAGTGACTGTGAGGTGCACGGGAGAAGTCCCTGCGCTCAGACGTTTGCCATGATCCAGGGCTGCAAATGGACCTGGGGACCTGCCCATTGCTTTGCAGCAGCCGCCTGCCTCCCAGGGTGCAGACAAGGCTTTGGCTCAAACAAATAAATGAAACAGGTTTTGTTGTTCGTCTGCTTTTTACAATGTAGTGACAAAGACAGAAAATATTTTTGTGGCAGGTGCTTATCCTATAATTTTCCATGGGTTGGTGAGTTGGGGAGGTGCCTTATTTAGAGGAGGAGGACATGGCTAGGTCAGGTTGCATTAAGATGATTTAGAGTTTACATAATGAGAAAGAAATAAAACTTTTCCTGAAAGCTGTGAATGATGATGTTTAACTTGGTAAGGAAAGCCTTTCACTGATTTAAGATAATGTCTTTAGTGGTAAAAATGCCAGAAAATGAAGCAAAGTCCAGACCCAGAGAAGTGATTCCATTGGCTTCAAACAATTTCTTCAGGTGTATTTTCAAATATAGTGTAGATCCCTAATGGAAAGTTCCTTACAAATGAAATAATCATTACTGTTATAATTACTACCTTTTGCATATGCTGGAAAGCATTTTAGGAAGTCCTGCACTTTTTAAGAAGCAGAGACAACAATGAGTGAGCAATAAGGTTTTGGTCTCTTCAAATGGATGTTATCAATCACTGTATTTTTGTTTATAAGGGATGATCCATATATAGCTGTAGTTTGTCAGCATTTTCCATTACAAACTTCTAGTTTTGGTGCCATATAGAGCTCTCAGCAGCCTCTTAGCAAATCCACTTGGGGTGAATGTTGTGTCACTTCTCAATGAGTGTATGTTTCTTCTGCTCCCTTATTAGCATCTGAACTGGTCTTAAAAAAGTGTTCATGGTTTAATGTTTTGAGAGACAGAGCGTTTCACTACAGGACTGAGCCTTTATTTTTCCTCCTCTCTCTGCTTTTCTGTGTGCATCAGAAATAGCTCTACTGAAGTAAAAAAGAGCTGTGGTAGGAGAGGAGACTGTGACAGTATTTAACGTACACGTTGCAGGCAGTAAGAGACTCGCTTTAGGCCGGCAAGGGAAAGGCCATGGGAGATCAGCCACAGCACCTAACCTGCCTCCTGCACTGTACAGCCACTGTGACATGGAACTTCACAATGGAAAGGGGCCTGGAGAACACCTGCTGAGTACCACCACCGCCCCCAGCATCACCTGCCCCTCAGAAACAAGTGGGAAATCATTCACACAAAGGCAGAAAGTCCCAGTGGCTGCAGTGTGCAGGAGGAGAGAGCAGCGGAGCACAAGGGCTGGGCAGGTCTTGTGTAAAGGCAGAGTTTGCCAGATGACATTTGCCCAGAAAACCATGTCTTGTAGAACAGCAAAAGGAGAGGAAAAAAAAAAATCCTGCTGCCTCTCACCCCATGAAAACAGGAAAAAAAAAATGCAGAACAAATAAAGATATATCCAACAATTACTCCTAGTTTGACCTTAGGGAAAAATCCATGAGTCCAAGACTATCATCTGAGTTAGCCTGAGCATCTGTAGAGGGGACAGCAGCTAGGAGCAGAGTCCTGCTGTGTTCACTCTTTTTGCATAGGGATCAGGTTCTGGCCCTGCAAAAGGGTAGGGGGAATGGGAAAGAGAAACTCCTCTTTGCACCTATAGGGAATTGGCAGAAACCTTGTATTATGTTAAGCACAATATTTGTTGCACTATATTACTTTGTAAGTACAGGCAAAAAGGGATGGGGAGGCTGGGTCATCAGGAGTACTTTTCCTACCCTGGGATATGAATACATGACTCTCGCTTGTGTAAGTGCCGCTTGCGTAGATGCATTTGTGGGTGAAATTTGGCCTGAGGTCTTTCTGGAGAGGAATCTTGCGACACTGAGCAATCATATATATTCAATTAGGAGTTCATACTCTTGCCAGATGGAGGTATGCAGCATGGGTGACTTGTGGTGAGCAAACAGTCATGCCTGAAGGCTGGGCATCTGGGGCAGATTCTGGGCTGGGTACTGCCATCCTTACTTACACTAAGGAACGCCTTACTCAGTGTCCCAGCCTTTGGACTTCAGCAGGAATCTCACTGAATGTGACCTTGTGGGAGACTGGAAGGATTGCTGGCTCAAAACATTTCTGGCATGTGTGTCATAGAAACCATCAAAATTGGGCCCTGTGGTAGAAAAGAGATCTCAGCTCTTAATGCTGCTCTTGCTGGGATACTGTTTGCTTAAAACAGCCCTTCCAACTGTAGCTGTGGTCTTTCAGCTTCATGTTTGCATAAGCTTGTATGGCCATTTGAGCATAAAAGTTGTTTCACAGGTTTTGGTGCTGCAGTCTTCATTCCTTGTGTCTGGCCCTGGAGAGCTGGGTTGGGAGAAGCCACCTGGTGATTTAGAATCGTTGCTGCTGAAATCTAGAACCTGCTGCTGAAATTTAGAGCCGTTGCTGTGGTGACATCTGGGGTGCTGCTCCACATGAGCCAAAGCTGGTTGTTGTGATGGCACAGCATGCCTGGTCAGGGGCCTGATCCAGCTGAAAAGGATTGATTTTTCTAGGAAGATCGATTTTCAACCAGATTGGTGTAGCACCCAGTTCCATGATCACTGATGCCTGTATAAAAGATGGAAGGGGTGGGGATTGAGGGAGGATGGCAACCACAGTTTGTGTCAGCTAAAACCTGACTGAAGCTTGGCTTAGCTATGTAACAGCATCCTAATTTAAACTAAACTTGGGTGTAACAGACCTGTTAGTCTACACTTACTGCACACACCACCTCCAGAAGATATGAAATAAGTCTTCTGTTGCATTTAGTGAGAGTTTAAATTGACTTCAGAGGTAGCAGGCTTAAACTGAGATTCTTCAATGTGAAAACTAAAAATTTCTAAGGATCCCTAAATAAGCCGATCAGTTCTCACTGAATTTCTGGCGCATTAACCACCTCCTTGTGGGCTTGAAGAATCCCGTTTGTGGCATGCAGAAAAGGACTCAGCATAAAGTTTCTAAAACATTCCTTTCTCTTTTTTTAATAGTTGTGAACTATTTGGTTTGATTTAACCGTTGTGAATGGACAGAACTCTGCAGAGGTCGCTCATGACAAGATGGTGTCACCATCTAGGATTCGCCCTGACTCGGTGGCCAAAAGCTAAATCTTTGGAGCTTGCAATAAACAAATTTGACGCCCAGCATTGGGAATGTCCGTGATCAGACATTTTGGTACTTGAGTTGAGAAAAGAGTTGGGTAATTTCCCTCTTTTGCAGGTGGCATTCACCTTCATTTGTTCCATCCAGATTCAGCTTCACTTCTCTCTAAGCCTCCAGAAAGCTTCAATCTACTATGAAAGCAAAAGTGGCTCCCTTGAAATACACCTTTCTAACCCTCAACTGAAACGTCTTCCATTTCACTGTTGGTAGGACAGCGTTGCCTACAGATGCCCTTGAAGAGACATCTTTTTTCTCCTGAGCAGCAGATGCGCTGCCTGTGCCTTGAGCAGATCTCACTCTGCTTATTCCTCAGCATCACAGCTTTGGAGTGATACCTGCTCCTCAGGAGAAGGGGAGACCTGCTCGTTTCTCAGGAACGAAACAGTATTTGCTAAAGCTATTTGCTTTTTAATGTCAACCTGTTAACTAAGTATTTTGTGGCTATGAGGTGACAACAGAGCCGATTCTGTACCGGGTTCTGCCGCTGCTTGGCTGGCATTCTCACCCCTTGTGTGCGCGCGCATTTTTAGAAGGGAAGACTTGCTGGTGCTCCCTTGTTTACACATTTAATAGCTCACAGTTAAGCTGAAACGAACTTGAAAAGTATTGTTAACTAAGACCCAGATTCTACCAGCAACAAGAAACTCAAAGATTAAGTTTTCTTTCACCCAAGACCATTTTGTACTATTGCAGGAGGAAAGTATGTTTGAACATGCATTAAAGTCTCACTACACTTCTGGAGTGATGTAAACACCCTCTTTAAGGACCCTTTTTGCTACCAGAGTGCTCTTAGACTGAACAAGAGCCAGGGATCATTGTTTCCAACTTCTGGCATTCCTTACCTTGAACTTTTGAAATCCATCAAGACAGAAGGATTCTGCCCCCTCCTCCTTTAATTTTCATCTGAAAAAACACTCATTGGTTTGCCATTCCAGTTCTTAAAAATAACTCTATTACACTCACCCTTGCTGAGTGCTTTTGAAGTGTAGAAACATGGAGTTTAATAGTATAGAGACACACCACCTCCGAGGCTTGTGATGTGTTAAGAATTGGGTTCAAAACCTGTTAGAAACAGGGTCATTTTCTATTTGTCTGTAGCTGCCAATTAACAGTGTCATTAATCCACTGCCTAGGAGAAGTGCTTGATTAAAATAGACAGTGTCACTGACCACTGATAGGACGACATGCACAAGGCTGTGCTGTAGCTGCCTGTCATTGTGCTGCTGTAGTTAGGGCTCAGCCTCATTTTTCAGAGGGAAGTAACAATTTCATAATTTCCTTGCATCCGAGTGTAAAGACAGGCCATCATCTGGGCTTTGAATGCTGCTTTTTGTTGTGTTCTGAACAGGGAACCTGGAGCAGACCCTGGAATTGCTGGTGCCCCACCTGGCACCCACGCTCAGGCCACTTTAGTTAGAGAACACGTTGTGTCTGTGAAGGTCCTTCGCTGTGTTCGCCCACGGAGCCATCCAAGGCTCCTTGGGGGCGGCAGGTTTGAATTTTGCCTCCTCAAGGATGAATATCTGAAGCTGGGCCAAAGCTTTGTTTCCTGCTGGCGAGAGAAGGGCGATGGGAGAAGAGGCGTGGGAGGCCTTGAGGGGTCTGGCTTGCTGCTGCTCTGGGGGCAGCAAGAAGGGGCCGGTGGTGCATGGCTGCTGCCAGGAAAGGCCAACCTCCAGCTGGAGACCACAAACCCTCGGTGACAGTGGCCAGCCTGCCTTTCCAAGGCCACAGATAAAATAAGCACTGACCTAGGACAGCAGACAGTGGAGGAGACAGAGGGGTACAGTCCTGCTGCCTTCTCCTGGGTGTGTTGGACAGGACGAATTTCGTTTCTTAGTGGGAATTGCACTCTTGTTTGCTTGCTTAAGAAGATGTCTAATGCTTTAATTTATGCTCCACCTAGGGATCAAATCTCTCAGCAAGACAGAAGGGTTTTTTTCCCCCAGATCTCACTTTTGAGGGAAAAATTTCCATGACAGAGGATGAAATACCAGGAATGGTTTTTTTAGGTGGACCTTCCAATTTCTGGTTTGTAGCCACACTAATTTGTGGGTGAAGGAAATATTTTTGTACTGAAAAGTTCCCAGGAAACTGTTTAACAGGGAATTGGAGTTTAATTGGCACTTATGAGACATTAACAATAATTGTATTCAATTTGGCCACTCAGGATAAAGTGTGATTCAGGATCAGCTGATTGGTGTGCTGAACGAAAAAAAAAACCAAAAAAACAAAAAAAAAAACAAAAACAAAAACAAAAAAAAAACCCAACAAAACAAAACACAACAATAAACCCAAAAAAATAAAGAAAAATGAAAAAGAAAGCAACATTAAATGTGTGAACTGGCAAATATGTGCCGTTAGCTTCATATTCTCAGGTAGAAGCTTTTGTGGTGCTTGTCTTTTGTTTTTCCCCACAAGGTGTTCTGCTGGACTGGAAAAAGTAGAAGGAACGTATATTAACTGGAGGGAAATGGTTTGACTTCAAGGTCATGCTTGTGCAGTGAGCTGGATTGCAGTTTTATCCCTGCTATCTCTTTTGCTGTCTTTTTTTTTATTTAGGAATGTCCCAAAAACTTAAAAAACCCCCAACAAAATCCATTTACTTGTCTGTGCTTTTACCAAGCATGTGAAAGAAAGAAAGGCAAGGGAACACAGGATGAAATTTGATGTGGAGCCCTGTGTACGATGCAGGATAGCCATCAACACCCCTTGAACATTTCTTTTTCCTTTGCAGCAGAGTTCATTGTGCTCCCTGAGTGCTGTAGGTGAAAACACAGACAGTGCCACTACGAAATGATTGCGGCTTCCAAGGCTGGCTGAGAACAGAGAGAACAAACTATATGCAATTTAAGTGCCTGTGCTACCGCACAGCCTAATACATACACCCGTATGATGTAAGGCAGAGGAGATGACCTGATTAGTAAAGCCCTCGCAATGAGCTGAGGCGATCCCTTCTTCCCTCCTTGGAGACCTGCGGCTGGTCCCAGCTGGAGGAAACCTTTCCACAGCTATCAGAGGGTTTCTGAAAATGGCAGTGGCAGTGCTCCGTGTGCGTGAAGGTGAGGGAAGGAGGAAGAGCAAACAGCCTGCACAGCTCCATAGAATAGCTGGGATGTTTTGAAGGATGCAGCATGAATTCCTTGGGCTTTGTGAGCTCTGTGTGCTGGAGTTGCAGAGCGCTCTGTGTGTGTGGGGAAGCTGTGCTTCAGCAAACGGCTCGCGCCGCTTGGTTGTGCTGCTTATCCTGTTGCACGAAAGCGTCATTCAGCAGAAAGAAGTGCTAGGGGAAGGAAGAGAAAGTAAGTGGTCTTCCCATTTGCAAGCTCTCATAGCCTTGTTCTCATGTGTGCTGAGCAGGCAGAGCTCCACAGCTGTGACTGGGAAGTCGTGGTGCTCAGCACTAACTGCACTCAAGTGTTTATTATTCCGAATCGGAGAAACAGACAAAAATTTATATACTTAAGAAGACACGTAAGATCCAAGATTTTCTCTCTTGTGAGTACATGTAAATATGCACAGTTGGGATGTGGCTTTTGGATATTTTGTGCAGTGCTGTGCCAGGACAGCGTGCAGGGTCATGGCAGCAACCTGGGGTTTTAGGTGAGAAGCACAGGGCACTATTTCTGGCTCTGCTGTAGCTACTTGTGTGGCCGAGTGTATTAAGTCCTGCTCCTAAAGCCAGCGAACTGTTTCTTTGGGCTTCATTCTCAGACTTGCTGAATACCCCTAAAGGCTGCTATTATTAGTGGAAACTGCCATTCCTTAGCTCTGAAAGTGGGCTGTCCATAAATCACCAGTGTGTGCTTTCCATGGGGAGGTGGATCTGGGACCTCAGCTCTCTCTAACAGCCCATGGAGCTGCCAGAGCTCCTGCTCTTCCTCCTTTCTGCTCAGCCCCTCCACAAGGGTAGATTCTCCCGGTCAGAAGGCTGTTGGCTGTGCCACTTGGGCTCAGCACCAGGGCAGGATAGCTTCCCATGGCTTCTCTTGCTGCCGTGGTGGGGCCAGTCTCCTCCTGCTCCCCATGCAAACTGCCTCCTCTTGACCTGTTTCTACCCCAGGGCACTGCCTGGGGCCACATCGCGGTTGACCTCTCAGTCTGGGCTGGTTTTTACTCTTTTAAGAACAATAAATGCATCTCTGTGGCAACAAAAATATTAATTCCGTTCTATAAGTGATGCACTCAAATATTTTGTATTTACAGACCATTTGGATAGTGGTGCCTGTGCTGATACTGGTCTGCTGTGATCTGATCCAGCAGTGTCCTTGCTCTGGATGGGCTTTGCCGTAATAGTACTTTCTTTTCATTCCTTAGCTCCCATTAGAGCCTTGATGAGTAGTGAAAGATGTTTCGACAGTTTTATGATTAGAAAGAAACATCTTACCGTTGCTTGGTCCCTGGTTCCTTTACCCTGTTCATTTTGCTTTCTCTGGGAGTAACAGCAGTGATTTAGAGTTGCAACGTCAACATCAGTCTCTGAACCCTGTGTTTTCTGGGAAGGGGAAGAAAGGAAGATGAAGGAGGAACTCTAAATAGCAGGGTTTTTTCTTCTGACATTTCCAGGCCAGCTGTGTGAAACTGTGATGCCTCACAGTGTTTAGTTATAATTCTGTCTTTAGGTTCCTGGATGGGAATCCCTTGGCAGTTGCCAATGAGCACATGTGGCCAGAGTTTGGTGACACCGGGCAGGCCCGGGGCACAGAATTATGCTCCAGGTCCACTGCTGTCACAGGTGCTCCTGCCAATGGCCTTAGTGCAGAGGTCAAAGACTGCTTAGATATGAAGGCTGAATCACCTCCTTGTTAAACCCCTCAGCAGGATCAAGGCTTAGGGAAGCAGACACGTGGGCTTGCCTTCTGGCTGACACTCTGGATGGAGGCTCTGACTCTGGGACGGGCCTTTCGGCAGGTTCGACCGACTCTTGAGGCATCGAAATGGGGGCATCTGGTGATTGAAACACCCCTGCACTGGCACCCCTTTGTGAAAAAGCCCGGTACATTTGTTCCCTTTAAAGGCTTACTGATCCCACAAGCTCTTGATGGTTAGAGGAGGTTTATCCTGTCACCTGAGGATCACAGAAATCAGCAGTGAGCCCGCCAGTCTCACCAGGCAGGTGTGAAAGGTCTTCAACTGCACGTATTTCACTCGCAAATATAAATAATCCAGCAGTGTAGGTCTCGCTGCAGCCCTGTTTGCCTTGGCAGTGTCCCATTGACGTGAATCAGAAGGTGGGAGCAAAAAAGCACTGGAGGCTCATCCAGAGGCTGGTCTCCCCTCCATCAGGGAACCTGTCCGTGCAGGCCGGATGATTTGGAGATTACTGGCACAGCCCACAAGCCTGGCTTCACTAGATCTTTGCGTTTGGAACAATCCTGCTTTGTTTCCTTGTGCTGTGCCTTTGGGAGCCCTGCCTCTCGGTGCACTGGGCAGGAGAGGCCTGGCAGGAGCAGTTCTGGCTTTGGCCTTTGCTCCTGTAGCTTTTGCTCCTTGAGAGCAAGGCAACTCTCGTGGTTCAAGTTGAGAAGCAGGAGGTCAGTTCTTACTCCTCCTGCCTCTCTGCAACTTTTGGCAGGTGTCTGGGTCACACTGTACCTGAGTTCCTAACCTTTAATATAGGGATAGAAATTAAGAATTGAAAAAGAAAAAACAACAAACCAAAGGCTTAAAGAAATAAGTGGTTGTAAGTTGTAATGCCATCACGCCATGAGGCTCTCATGATGATTTGAACTTCAAAGCTGTGATTTAATATTGATAACAGTAAAAAGTTCATCATGATATTAGTAGTTGGGAACTTAGAAAATACATGGATTTAATTTTAATTTTTTTTTTTTTTTATTTCAGCAAATTCAGTAAAGCTAGAAATGCAAAGTGATGAGGAATTTGACAGGAAGCCCCTGATTCATGAAGATATTATCAGAGCTCACGATGAAGGAAGCAGCCTGGAAGAGCCCTTCATTGGGAGTAACGAGATGGTGGATAACAGAAAGATCCAGGAGCTATCAAGCGAGGGAGGAATCCGGCTTCCGAATGGTAAACTGAAATGTGACGTCTGTGGCATGGTTTGCATTGGGCCCAATGTGCTAATGGTACATAAAAGGAGCCACACTGGTAAGCAGCTGAAAGAAAATCTGTGGCGATGTTGATATTACCTGACAACTCTTCTCTCTTCCCTTTTCATTCTTGGGGTAACAGGAGGCTGGGGAGGGGAAAAATGGGTTTTGTTGGTTTTGTTTCTCTTCCTGCTTTCCAAATTCTGGTGATGCTCTCTCACTGGCAAGCATGGTGCTTCCTCTACTTTGATTTCCAGCCTTTTGTTCTTAAAAGCAGTGCAAAAGTCTGGAAATTGCTTTTCTTACTGTTCTTGACTGGAGCAAGATGAGGGGAGTCATTCTTTGGCATGAGGGGTTGGGGGTGGGGCTGGTGGGTCGTGTTGTTGGTGTGTGTGCATGTGAAAAGCTTTTGAGCCTTTAAGGGGAGTCTTAGATGTTCTTCCATTGGAGGTGCTCACAGGTGGACATGACCAGCAGCTTCCTGGGGATCTCACACTTCTTTTGGAAGTGGCTGGACCTGGGATGAGCGAACCCTGGAGGGGACACTCATTACCCAGTGATCCTGATGCCAGGGTGGGCTTGCTGCTAACTATGTGACAGCTCCATCAGGGAGACCTCAGCTGAACCACCCACCTGGCTCCCCCACACCATCTCGATATAGTTTTGGAGGCAGCTTTCAGTGCTTGGTCTCTCCCAGAACTTGTATTTTTATTACCATTTGGAGTGTGAAACAGCTTATAAGGCTTGTGGGTTCAAGAATTCAAGAGGCAGAGGAAACCTCTACAATACGCTGATTGGGTGGGTCTTTGTGGATTGAAAAATGAGACCTTGAGTTTAAACCGGGGTATTTCAGGGGACTTATGGCTAATACGGTAAAATGGTGTGCCCAGGAAGCTGATACTCACTCCCCTGTGCTGCCCGCTCCTCAAGTGGGAGCAATAGTCACCTCCAACAGAAATACAGGTGGTGCCTGAAGATGATACTCTCTGGTCTTGCAGCGGTCTACCTTTGATTCAAAAAAGCATTTAAGCTTGTGCTTAACTTTTATGAGATTTAAGCACATGTAAGTCACCTGAAGGGCTTCAATATACGCTTAACTTTGGATATGCACTTAAATCTCATTAAGGTTAAGCACACGTTTTTGTGGTGGAACCTCAGCGGGTGTTTGTTCTTTGTATTTTTTGGATATTTTGCTTTTTATCTTTGCTGTTATTTAATGGGGTGAGAGACTCACACTGGCTGATATCTGTGAAGATATAAAAAGAAAAGTGGAGTTTTAGAGTAGAGTAAGAAAGGCTGTGTAATCCCTTTGTAAACCTGGTAGTTTGCAGTCCAGTAGTGTGCTCTTGATGGGCAAGAAATCAATAGAATTTCTGTGCAGAGGAATAATAAATATATATTACATAGTTAATCTCCTGTATATAAGTTGTATTGATAATAACTTGACCTAACTGTGTAATGCAAAGCATGGCAGTATCGTTTATGAGGCACTCATGATTTTAGACAGGAATTACGAGAGGGAAAAAGCATTAGCTGGAGAATCAAAACCTTGATTAATAATTTGACGTGCTATTACTAGAAGAGGGAAAGAAAAACAAGAATGTACCAGACTGAGTCTCCAGCTTTCAAGCTCCCGAAAAGTTTTCACTGGTGCTTGCATGTATCTGAACATATGTATTGTAGGTGCATCAGAGTCCATGTATCTGAACTCGAGCAGCTAAACTAGCTGTGCTAAATTTAGATTTAGGTACTTAATTAAATGGTCTGCATTTCTGAGATACTGAATAGCTGGTGCATCTTTTAAATAGAGGCAAGCTGCCTTTTTCATGTTAAAGAAGATGTGTAAATTCAAAGCGAAAGAAACAAAATCTCATCTGCGTGCGGGCGAGACGGCCGTCTGCGGGTGCATGGGCAGCAATTGCATAACTGGTAGCTTTTTCCTTCAGGCTACTGCTGGTTCCTCGGAGAGCTCTGACTCTTTTCCCATCAGAGCAGAGGAGCTGGGATGTACTGTTCTATACAGATGATTTCAAGCATATAGAAATGGCATTTCTTTTAGTGTGCAGCTCAGTGCTCTGTTCTCGGTAAACCAGTTGGCAAATTTTGCAGAGGATTTTTTTCCCTCCACTTTGTTTGTTTGTTTTTTAATACATGCTGCTACTTTGGTGTCCACAACAGAAGGAGAGGTTTGCTTGGATTTCCACATCCTGGATTTTAAGGCGTATTTTTAACATACTGGTGTCTGTCTTGTAAAGTGCAGTATTTGAAAATACATTGCCACTTCCTCAGCAGCGGGGCGTGATGGGCTGGCCCCAGCTCTGGAATGAGCCCTGACCTGTGGGTAGTCTGGTTTTGCAGCCCAAGGGAGAATGGTGGAGAGAAGGGAGGTTGTCCCTAGTGAGTGGAAACGTATGACATTCCTTATCAGCTAATCCAACTGCCATGTACATCCTTACCTCTAAAAGCAAATTTGAGGATGTTTTGGGAGCTGAATCCTGCTTTACTCTCCTCTTTAACTGCACACAACCAGAGCATGATCTGGCCAGTTGTTTGCATTGGCAAAAACTGAAGTCGTTTTCCCTTCCCTGAAAACCTGTCAGCATTTTATGTAAATCACCCAAAATGCTGTGGTCCATAGCAGAGGCTGTAATTTGTGTGTGTGCTGGGATGAGTGCAGCTTTCCTTGCATCGGGGATCGAGGCTTGGCAAGAAGCTGTGCTGTAGGCTCTGGCTGTGCTATGCACAGAGAGGGGCACATTTTTCTCCAGCCATTTATTCCTCTGTTCCTGAAGAGCAGTTGTCTTCCCTGCCGCATCATGGTAGTTCAGTCAAACAGATACAGGGATAGGGAAAATAATCTGTGCCATGGATGAGGCCAGAGTAGGTGAGCTCAGTGTCCCATCTCTGATCCTGGTGTGCAGTCACCCCTTCCTGTGATGGACCGAGCTGGAGATTGCCCATTCATCCCTCAGATCATGGTCCAAGTGATGCTCTGGTCTGCAGCACTTCCATCACGGGGCCTGTGGCACTGCTGATCTGCCAAACAGTTTTTCAGTTTCTCTGAAAAACTGCTAATTGAGGTGAAGTGTTTTTGTAATCTGCCAGGGCACCAGGAGAAGGCCTTTCTATTTATTTGTCACTGCTGACATTATATATAATAAATAAAATGCTTGGTGTGGGAATTAAGCGTGATGCAATCCCTGCATTAGTGAGCAGGGTAACCCCCTCCCTCATGTGCCACATCCTTGAGTCAGAAAAATAACATGAGTTGGATTTATTTTCCTCCTTTCCCATACTGTGTTCTTTTGGTCCAAATTCCATACTCCACAGCACATTCCTCAAGTTGCAAGATCTCTATCAGTTTTTTGTTACTGCAGGAGATGACTTGGTTATAGAATATGCCATTGGATACTCCAGGGATTTGTGCTTAGGGATGTAGAAGGAAGGGGAGAAGGAGAAGAGGCAAATAATCCAGGTTTTCTGAGATAATGAGAAGGAACCTCAGTGATTTCTCATGTCTTTATGCTTTCTGCTGTGGGCCTGAATTAAAATTTCCTTGCTCCTTGTTTCTGGTGAAGCAGGAACAATATTCTGCTATAGCCACACTGATAACTTCTGTGCTCTGCGAGGTCCACGTGGTGTTCTCCCTTTTGCTGTGAATTGTGACCCTTTTTTATTTTTTTTCTCTGCTGTAACATCCAGTCCCTTATCTAGTCCACTGCTAGATTTTGAAATGCTTTTTATTTCTAGGGGAAGGCTGACATCATAGAATCATGGAATGGTTTGGGTTGGAAGGGACCTTAAAGCTCATCCTGTTCCAGTAGCACAGTGGCAAAGCACAGCCTGGGCAGAGGCAGTGGGGATGTCAGCCTTGCCCCACTCTTACTTTGGGCTGCTGGTATGTTACTTCTGGGCTGGTTTTGGGGTGTTAACTGCAGGATGGTCTCAGATCTTTGCTTGGACTCCACAAGCATTTTGATACCGTAAGTTAGTGAAATGAGTTTTGTGCCCATGAGGGAAGTGTTCAAGTTCTGCTTTAGCACCCATAGCATTACAACTGAACATATGCAACCCTGGAACTCTGAATGCAATTTAACCTTTTTTCTGTGCAGAGTTCAAGTTGTTAGGATAAAAGTAATAAATGAGGAAAAAACCCACTTGTGCTGTTCCATATAAAAGACTTGTATGCCTAACCAGGTAACCAGGAGCAAATTTGAACAAATGGTCATATAAACACATTGTGATGAACTCCACTGGACTGCCTCTCTCATTTTGCTAGCAGAAAGGGTTTTTCTGGTTTAATTTCTAATTTGTAACCTAGTGCAGCCTTCCTGTCTCTTGCAATGTTAATAGGTCTGGCACTGAATCAAAAATTTTAGGGCTAAATTTCTGAAAGTCCAGTTTTCTACTTAGGTTCTGAAGTCTAACTTTTGAAAAGTCACCTCTTTTCCTACTTGAGCATAAGGAAGGGGAGCTGAGATTTTTGAAATTGCTCTGGGCAGAAGGATGTGTTTTACTTGCAGTACTCAGTAACTAGACTGTTCTGACATTTTTGCCAAGTTCACTTACAAGATTTTTCTGTCTTAAGAATGCAGTCATAAATTCGTGCAGAGGACAATTGGAAATCACCCAGGATTTCCCAGGAATTTTTGATGAGAGATTTGTCACTACTGTTTTATAATAAGTTGCCCTGATTGGAAGCAGGTTTTTCCCAACAAAAATCCCTACTAAAATCACTGATTTCATGTGATGTGCAGGCTGTTGAGTGAATCAGATAGAACACTAAGGACGTGTATACAGATTAGTTATGGTCCCTGGAATAACAAACAGAGAAATGGAGCAAAGTCTGCTGCTCTGTGTCTCGCTTGGGTAGACGCAGGTTGGAGCTCACTGCTGTCACTGTGTTGGGAGCACCGCTAATGATTCCCTTGTGTTCCTGGGACAGAGCAGAATCAGAGCAGTTGCAGCATCTGATGAATCAGGAGAAATGTTTCATTTTAACAAATGAATATTAACAAGAAGCCTATTGTGGAAGGGTGAAAATCGGTATTATTAGTAAGAGCAAATACTTTCTGATGGCAGCATGGGCACAGTAATTTTGTGTTAAGAGGCTGGAAAGAAAAAATCCTGTTTGAGAAGTACTTAAGCTATACTTTGCATATCAAAAGTATCTGCCACACAAAAAAGGTTGAGTTCCCAGATACACATTTAACCAGGAGAGGTGTTGAGGTCCCTCTGGACCTGATTTTTATGTTGCAGGACTGCTGCTGTAGGAACACCCTGACTGTGTTACTGAAAACTAGTGCATTAATTTGTGAGTCACTCCCCGTTTGATTTCAAAGGGACAAATGCTACGAGCCAAGGGCTAGGAAAATCTTAAGTCTCCTTGGTTGCCGCACCTGTGTGCTCCACATCCTCAGTCAAATTTCTGTTTTAATACAGAAAATATCTCAGCTTTGCAGCGAAAATATCAGTGTTTTGTACTGGTCTGAGATTCAAAGAAGGTTAACTCATATTGAAACTTTCGCACAGCACTTCCGTGCCGAGGCAGGAAAGGAGTGCTATTGTGCAGGGAAGTTTCCAATTAAGCAGAAAAAGGAGTTGGTTTACTTTTTGAAACAATATTTGACATCTGTGAAATCTATTAGTAGGAAGTTCATCGGGGGTTTATTTGCCTGGTTTCAGGTAGTATCAGCCAGCCAGCACTCGTAGCTTGTGCAGTGAAGTCTCCATCCAGCTGTCATATATTAAAGATACTGTGAAAGAAAGGCCCGTGTCTTGCTTGTCCTTTCTTCAGGGGTCCTCTTCACCATTTGCCTCAGGATTTGTTTACACGAGAGCAAGTTAACCCGTGTACTTAAGATACTGGTGTAACTCAAGAGCAGTAATATTTCATTGCTATTATTCATTATTATTTTTCCTGGAGGAGACATATCAGTAACGGATGCATGTTAAAAAATGAACTGTGAGGTTTCAGCAGTATTTTACTGTAATTTAGAGGTAAATATTGAAATCATACCTTTTAATTAATATTTTATTTAACTGTAAAATTATAAAACTCTATGGATATGTTCATTTATTAATTTAATTATTCCCTGGCACAAGCCCCTCATACAAAGCCTTTAGGAAAGGTAATACTTGGCAGCTCTGTCCTTTCCTGAAGTTACTTAGATAATTAAATTCCCTCTGCTGGAGAGCAGGGGTTTTTAGGCATTCCTGGTTTTGTCCGGCTTTAGACTCTAAATCTGGAGTTGAAAAGAAACATCTTTTTTGTTTGGTTGGCTCTCCCTCCCCCTCCTGCCACTCTGAAAGTCACTGAGTTGGAGAGTTTTCTGCCCTGGTTTAGCTCAGTAATGGAGAACAGGTTTAATACTTAAAGTAGACTAAAAGTATTTTGCAGTTACGTTGCAGTCACATAGTTTCCAGTGCTGAAAAGCACGAAACTTGCTTAGTCGCCTTTCAGCAGCATTTTTATTTTATTTGATCAGTATAAGTACATAGAGTCAAGCAGTAAATACATAGCTGTAAGTGGTGGGGAAGCACACCCTGCTTATAATTGTCATTACTTTGTTGGAGTCGTGTGTGCCACCTTTAATAGGTCCATAGCTCCTGGTACGTCTGTGTTGCCATCACCCCCAAAAACATTTTAAACACAGTCAGGGACCATCGTGTAGAGAAAAGCTGTGTTTAAAGAATTTTTGTGAGTGGATGTTTAGTTTGAAATATGATTGATTTCAGCTTATGGATAAAACCTCTGAGTTTTCACAGAAAAGTAAGGGAGGTGAATAAGGATGTTGAGGTTGTTATTTTGTTACTGGGAAGTAATAATTCTGGAGAACAGTTTACAAACCTACCAGGAAAAGGCAGCAGGAGAAATAATTGGAACAGTCTTCTCGAGGCATTGAAGTGATAAAGAAGGCTTGTTTGCTAGTATCTGGAGTGGGCATCAGACAGCACAGTTCTTGGAAAACCAACAGAATCTTCTTGCTATTCAGTCGTTACTTCTCTTTGTACACTCTTCTATTGGATAATGGCCTCTCAGATTAGCTGTGCTAAATGTAAAAGCTGCTAATCAATAGCATGAAGGTGTGACCAAAATTGCATCCCACAAGCCTGCGGCTTAAACAAGGAGCTGGAATCGAGTGATTGGACAAAAGTGTAACAAACACATCAAAGCAGCTATTTATCCGGAATGAAGCCAGTAGGAGAAATGAATTCAGGCTGGCTTTAAATAGATACAAAGGTTATTTAAGGTAAAATGTGCTATTGGAGTGGATTCTGTCTGTTGCAAGAGAGGAGCAGACTACGGGTGATTTTGTGGTGAGTGTTTTCATGTCGTCTTTGCCGTCAAACTGTGGTGCAGTGTCTATTTGAATTCCTGACTGAAAGCTTTCAGCGTCTCTAGAGCAGCCAGTTTTTGGAGGAGTAATACCTGCTCATATGTGGCCTCCAAAATGTCAGAGATAAGTGGGTGATGTAGTCGGTAAAACACAGCACCTGCATAATTTTAAATAGAGCAGGAGTAAAAGGAAAGACTTTAGACTTTGTAAAAAGCATGCTACCTTCTTTCATGTTGTCATCCTGAAACTGAAGCTATCATTCCAGAACACTCAGAAACGTGTCAAAGGAAAGGGTTTTGCCTGTTTTCTCAGACAGCGAAAGCAAAACAGAAAAGAAAAAAAACCCCATGTATTTTTCTACTGCAGTCTCTTTACATATCTCTGTTATGGACATTTTGAAGTGATATAAAAGAAGATAATGGCTAATCAGATCATTTAAGTATAGTGTGGGAGTTTGAAAAGGAAACCACAAACTCTTTATCAATTCTAATGAGCTCGTGTTCAGTGTATTGGAAGAAGAGCTTTATGCTGTGATTTTTTTTTAATTATTATTACTCCGTAATGTTCTTGGTGAGATTGTAGGAACCTTAGTATCTCCTTGAGTACCTCTGCAGCAGCCTCAGATGTGATTTCCATCTCCCACATGTGAAATCAAGTTGCAGAGTGTACATGGCGCACTTTGTGCTGCTGTCCTGGCAGCATCGTAGTCCTGGCAGTGATCTGAACCACTGACACAAGAATTGCTTGTGAATATCTGTAAGAGCTCTCTCCCTCCCTCTCCTTCCGTTTGAATTTCCAGATATATTTTGAGCTTCACCCTAGACAGACACATGAACTACTTCGATACAAATGTAGCATTCATTTTGTCCAGCAAGGGAGTAATTGTTGTAAAGCAATTGGAAAAGGCTTTGAAGAGATGTGAAAGATCAGAGAATGTGTTTGTTTTTCACAAGATCTGTGCTTCAGGCCACTGAATTCAATCTCAGAAGGTCCCCGCAGGATTTGACCAAGATTCCATATTAGGTGATACACTGAAAAATGTGGATGAGGTCGCTTACATCTGAAACCTTATCATCAAGACCTTTCTGAGCTAAGGCCCTGCTTGGTGTGAACATTGGCTAATGCTTTAAATTGGAAGAGGGTAGATTTAAATAAGGTATATATGGAAGAAATTCTTCCCTGTGAGAGAGGTGAGGCCCTGGCACAGGTTGCCCAGAGAAGCTGTGGCTGTCCCATCTCTGAAAGTGTTCAAGGCGAGGTTGGATGGGGTTTGGAGCAATCTGGGATAGTGGAAGGTGTCCCTGCCCATGGCAGGGGGTGGAGCTGGATGGGCTTTAAGGTCCCTTCCAACCCAAACCGTTCTGGGATTCTGTGATCTAAAGTCCAGCTGCAGTAAAGCACTTGGAGAAGTGGCCAGCACAAGTGTATGCTTGTGTTCAATTGATTTGCTCAGCAGGACATAAGCAGGTGATTAGAGCAGACTGCCTGAGCAAGACTGCTGGAACACTCTGACTGTCCTCAACAAATGTTGATATAGAGTATGGTTTTGATAATGTTCCAGAAAACCTGTGTGAGTTCATCAGGGGTTTTCCTCTAAATAATTTTTTTTTAAAAGGTGGGGTTTTTTAATGGACCCAATCCCCACTGTCTAAGGCAAATATGAAGGCTTAACATAAAAATAAGCTTTGGATGTGTGTGTGAGTGTGTGTGAAGACATGGGATGAAGTGATATGGTAAGGTCTAGGGTTTCTGTTAGTTTTTCATCAAACTAGTCTTTTTAATTTGTTTTATGTAGAGTGCAAATTTGATTGTTTCACATTTTTATGGTGTAAGATTTTTCTCAGCTTTCAGTACTGCCCAGAGCTTGCAGCCCTGATCCTCTCTCGCATCCATTCCCTCCATGTCACTCTAGCAATGCAAAGCAGCCTTTAAAAAGGACTGTCAGTTAAAGTATAACGCAAGCAAAAGGTTTGGTTTGAACCAAAGACCTTAACACCTTTGCTAAGGTCCAATTGCTATGATCAGTTCTGAATCCTCATATGGATTGGACCTATACTAAAAATAAGTGCAAAACCTTAAGAGTAAATACTGCAAAACCACACCTATGGATCTAAATTTTCAGCAGAGCTCATCTTTTATAAAAGATAGAAGCTCTGAGGTGAAGAACTTTCAAGAAAACCAGGAAGCATTGATCACCTTGAGGAAAGAGCCTCAAATCACTATTGGAGGCTTTGCCCATTGTGCAAAAGAAACGGCCTCTGACTTTAGAAGTGCCGTGTGATGGTGGTGGTGGGGACTGTACCCATGTGCAGTGGCACTGGTACAGAGTGGGAAAGTGGCCTCTGTGCATCCTCCGATGTGTGTTGACAGCTCTCTCCCTTCCCCTTCCCTTCCAGGTGAACGCCCCTTCCACTGTAACCAATGTGGAGCTTCTTTTACCCAGAAGGGGAACCTGCTGAGGCACATCAAGTTGCACTCTGGGGAGAAACCGTTCAAATGTCCCTTCTGTAGCTACGCCTGCCGGCGGAGGGACGCCCTCACAGGACACCTCAGGACACACTCTGGTGAGCCCACCTTGGCTTCTCCTCACACTTCTTCCTTCCTTTATCACTACCGTCCCAGTGCAGCAGGTAGTGAAAATACAGTGTAGCTCTGGGTCTGTACCATCCTCTTCAGAGAGTGCAGCTCTCAATTTTGGGAAAGCCTTGATGTGAATCAGAAAAGTTGTGGTTCAGCCACACCTCTCCTTTTGTGTAACTGAGCTCCTCTGCTGATGCTATCGCATTTCCCTCTCAGTGTCTCCTTGGGTGGATCCCAGCTTCACTGGCAGATTGTTTTGACACTCTGGGCCCCAAAGTGGCTGTGAAATTCCAAAGATCACAAAGAATAACTGTGGGCTCTTGGAAGCTGGCTTTGCACTTCATACCCATTTCTTCATCTAATAAATGCCATATGCTGGTTGAGTTCAAACTTGCTCATCTTTCAAAGCCCTCTAAAGTGCATTTTTGATTCAGTTAGATCTTGCTGTGAAGTCCTAGCTCATGGCAGCCACGGCACTCACCCTAGAGCTGAAGGTGGTCAAGAGAGACTGGGTTTCTCTTGCCTTGTTAAGTGATAGGATCATGTCTGTATCAAGTCTACTTGATACAGTTTCTTGGTAAGTCGTCAAGAAATACCTGTCTCATAGCTGCGTGCTGCTAGTCGTGTTGGAGACCCAGCGATCGGGATCAGCTGTGGTTTTAGTCCCCGTCCCTGCACCAAGGGGCTGTGTTCTGCCCACTCTCTCATCTGTGTAGGACTCCTGAGTAGGACCTTAACTTGCTGCGTTTGTATCTCCTGAATGTTCAACTTGTGTGTTCGGGGCATTTATAGGAGGCTGTGTGTTTAATTGTTGAATGAGCAAAGATAATTGGACTGGTTACAAGTGACAGCATTACAGATGAACTACTTTGAAGTGTTAGCAAATCTGTGACTACTGAAGCGCAGTGGTGGAAGTGCAACTGCAGGCAGAAATCCTGCATGAGCTTCCTGACTCTTTATATGTATTTCTTCTACAGAGTCAACCTCACTTCAGTAGGAGTTTTGGTTTTTGGAACATTGAGTTGGTCTTGGGATACAGAGTTGCTTTGGCATTTCCAAGAATAGGAAAGGGTAAGCTAGTAAGCTTCTTCAGGTAGATTTGGGAGTATGCAGGAAGCTGTGTTGATGGAAAATACTGGCAGAAAGCTTGAACTTCCAAGGGAGTACAAGAGTTAGGACTACGCTGGGAGAGAATTGCTTGAGCTGGATTTGATCTGAAGGTCAGTAGGGAAAATGTCTGTGGAACTGTGAGCTGCAATTTTCACACATCTGTCAATAACTATAGTTTCAACTGGAAATTTGGAAAGAAAACAGAGCACAATACAAACGGTCACAATTAAAACAAAAAGGGAATTGTGTCAAAAAAATATACCATATTAGCAAACACAAACACTGTCGTTGAAGACCTTCTCACAATGTGAATATGGATTTTGTTAGCTAGATACTGCCATTGATAGAGATTGTTCTTCCTGTGAAGAGCACGTAGCTGATGATTCTCTGTTTTGCGTGAGGATCAAATGTAAAGGTGTGGGATTTTCAGAGGGCACCTAAGCTGCTTAGCACGAGTTTCCCTGGAGCTTCTTCCCTAACTGACTTAGCCGTGTTCAGCTCTGCTAAGTTTGTCATTTTAGGCTTTGTTTTCAGTGGAGAAAGTGTCACCCCTCTAAGCACTCAGATACAACAGCTTTCAGCAGAGGGCCAGCAGGAACAGACAAGTGCTCCCACAATACTCTCCAAGGCAATTCTTAGAGTAGTGTTCACACTGCTGGAGAGTTAAAGAGTTAAAACCTGCATTATTGCCCTAAAACCTGGCATCCCCCTGCATGGAGGTGAAATGCCATTCTGGCCATGGGTATGGAAGTTAAGGTGTCTGTCCCTGCCATATAAGCAAGCTGGGTTGGCTTACGCACACCTGGATCATGGAGAAGATGGGTAGATGTCCCCATGGGACTTCAAACAGTTTCATGTCAGTGTGCTATACAAGCATTCTGTGCTTTCATAAAGCACACATCAAAGTCTGTAAGTAGGCCTGGAAGGCAGAGCAGATCCAGCAACTGCAGCAAAGGTCTTTTCCAACCTAAATTATTCTATGATTCTGTCAATGTTTACGATCTTCTGCTATTTCTGACCAGAAAAGAGGATATCGGATAAAATATAGAAAGAAGAGGTTGAAAACAGTTTTGAAATACGAGACTTCAAGCCAGTTTCAATCTGGTACACTTAGTGTCTAAATTGAGGTGAGTCTGAATATATTTTTGTAAGAGGAAAGCTCTTTAGATCAGATCCTCAGCTGATGGAGATTGGAATTGCATCCCCTAAGTAAGGAAAGTACTTCTGTTTTGCACCGTCTGAGAATCTGGTGTTCGATTTCATAAATGCAACACCAATTCCCTTTTTTGTATGTATGTATATTCTTTTCCTCCTTAAGTAAGAGAGTTCTATTAATAAAAAAATAAAATACCAAAGCAAAACTCCTTAATCTTTTCCCCTTCCCAAGGTTAAAACTACTATAGAAGGCAAATTATGCAATAAAGGAATGGAAGAATTCTATTTTTTCCTCTTTTTTTTCCTCTCAGTTAGTTTGATTTGTGGATTTGAGAACACTTTGCTTGTGTCACCACTTAGTCAGTGACATCTTCTCACTGCTGCTTTTTAGTCAGTTCTTCCTGTGCTTAGCACAGTTTTCATACAGTACAACAGGAAAGGCAGAAAAAAAAGGAAATGTAAATGCAAACAGAAATTAGCAGACGCATGTCTGAGATATCTGAAATAGCCGATACTTTCTAGTAACGTAAAAATAAGTACATTTTTTTTCTTTGGATTGATGTTTGTTCATGCTTTTTAGTGTTATTTCCTGTTGATTTGAAAATGTTTCTAAGCATCACAATCTACATTTTGCCTCCTCTTCTTGTGCAAATAATATCTTACTGTGTAAGTGTTCCCAGGCTGAGTGGTTAACAAAATATTGCTTCGCATCTGTAATGCTGCTACCGCTGTTTAGCCCTAAATAATTAAGGACTTATCTTGCAGTGATTTACTCCTGCGATTATTTACCTTTTACGGACATATGGAGTTCTGATGAACTTTATGTCTGTATTTTCCTCCCACATGCAGCTGCTTTGGTTTCAGGAATATAATGATGCCTTCAGGACATCAGTAGGATAATGCCTGGGGAGAGATTCATGCGCGGAATTACGCTAGGAGTGGGCATGTTCCTCAAGGTACTTACAGGATTTTCAGGTGTTGTTTTCAGAATTAACTCCATAGTTCCACAACGCAGATAATATAAGAGAGGTGCCAGAGAGGGCTTCCAGGATGGGAATATGACAGGCTGTCAAGTGCTGGGGCAGAAGTTGGTAGCTCCCTCCTGCAGGATGCACTGGACAAATCAGCAGGGATTGGCTTCACCTTGCCTGGCTTTTGCTGTTTTAAAGGCAAAAACATTCAGGCAAAGCCAGTCTGCTGATGGCTTTTACAGAGTACCTGCTGTCTCACCCTGAGATGTGCCTGTCTTCTCCAGCCTCTCTGGAACTGCACAACAAAACAATGGCAAAGACAAACTATGTGAGAGAAATTCTGCTGTAGGCAGTTAATGAACAAACCCCAGAAGTTTTAAGGAAGGCAGCTGAATCTGATAGGTCAATCTGATGGTTAAAGCCATCCAGATGTTGGCCTCCATACTTTGAAAGATATGACAGGCTGATGCTGTTTTACCCCAAAAAGCCAGACATCCTCAGATGGGCTCATAAACTTAGCAGTTATGTTTTGGCATGGATTTCTCTTGTGTCTAAAATGGAGCTGAGTCAGCCCTCCCCTCATAACGCTGTTGTAAACATAAACGCTCTGACAGAGCTTGAAAAAGTCAAGGCTGCAGTGATGAGCAGTCTGGAAGAGCCCATAGCAAACACAGACACCTCAGTTTTCAGAGCAGGGCTTGGGCAGTAAGTCAGAAGTGAGGGATGCAATCACTTGCTAAGGAGAAAACAGAACTCAGAATAGATTTTGCCTAAGTGAGGATCATCCATCCGTTGTACTAAGTAGGGATGGTCCTGTGTGCCAATTGTTTAGTGCTTAAAAGACTGTCTCATCATGTGTCCACACAAACTGTCCACATGAACATTAGTTCTGGAATTTCCTGATTTTTCTTTTTATTTGTCAGCTTCAGTCATGTTCGTTACTGTGGGAGTATGTAAGTGTTATTCATATATGAAAGCAGTTTTACTGTCTATTTCTTCCTAAAAAAATGGGTAGTCAGATTATTATTTTTTCACAGATTGTCCTCACAATACATTTTAAAATTTGCTTTGAAGCTACTGCTTTCCTGCTTAGAAAGTGTCCCCTCCAAACAATTTTTTTGCTTTTAAGAAATATTTTTCTTCCCTCTCTTCCTCCTACATTGCTGCTGCAAGTTGTTTGTTTGTGCCCAGCTCTTCAATAGCACTGAACTAATGGTACCCCTTTATTGGCAAAAGAAAAGCAGAAAGCCTTTGTTTTGAAAAGAAAGGCTTAGGCAAAGACTCCCAAAAGCACATTCTTAGCAAACCATGTACAGTGTGCAAGATAAAATGTACGTATAATTGAAAATGGAAACTTTTTCCGTGTTTGTTGGTTAGCAAGTCCATCTTTCTCATGTCTTCTTGTCCACGAGGACTTTCCTCTCAGCCCTGCCTGGGTGGCAGTGAGGCATCCAAGGTGTCCACACGCCTGGAGCTGAATGGCAGACCTGAGGAGTGCTATCTGTGTGTAGTGCAGCTGTGCTCGGAGGCAGAAGGAACCTGTTCCCTAATCCTGGTGACATGCTTGCCTCAATACATGTTTGGGAGAGTCCCACTTCTGAGTGGCTCAGTTTGGCTGAAAAATTGGATGAACAAGTGCTGGAATACACAGTGCTGTGCATGAGTTCCCGGCTGTCAAAAGCCAGTGAGAATTACTGAAACGGTGGCAAGAATGGTTATTAAGAATAATGAAGTCAGTGTTTTAAACTGCTCTTTTTCATCTTGGGGGAACTTTTGCCACTATTAACATCTTCAGTCTTAAAAGACCCAGTATCTACTCTGTAACCATGTTTTTGAGGATGGGAATGTCATAATTAGATGAATCTTGTGATCTGAAGTTCTCATTACACTCCGAACTGGACTGACTCAAACACTTTGTGAATGGGGAAAAAAATTAAAAGCAGACGCATAGGATACTATCTGTGAAAAATCAAACGTGTATGTGCAGAGGCAAGGGGATATTTTGCATACAAATGCCATTTTTCCAAATAGGTTAGCAAACAGCATCTTCCCTTGGTTGTGATGAGCTGGTGGGTATTTATTCTGTTGATCTGATACTTAGAGCTCTATTTAATCAGGCAGAGCTGCTCTTCCTCTCAGGTTTTCTTATGCCGTTTCAGTTAAACTCAGTGGAATTACCCTCGTCACAAAATCATTTTGGGTTTTTCTTATCGGGCTGCGGGTTCCAAACCGCTGTGAGCATGTGCGCAATTCTGCAGCAGCTCTGCTTCTCACTACTGCTTCAGCACCTAGAGGCCTTCACTCCGTGCTGGAGGGAGTCTAAAATCTCTGGTATTCTGCTTTCCATTTATTTGTGTGTGTGTTTTTAGAAGGTAAGCTCAAAATGTGTACAGGGGTAGGAGTTTGCTATGCGAGGGCTTTATGCCCTGGGGATCCTTGTTTAAAATTTAATCCTCTGTGGAGCCCTCTTGTATCCCATGCTTTGCTAGAGCCCCACCTGGACCTGATCCTTGGAGTGGAAGGGTCTTCTTCATCTCCAAGCAGTACTGTGATAAATACTGGTGTCGGCTGTATGGAGAGATTATCTTTTATGCTCAGGATTATCTCAGTATAGAAGCTTGGTCTTTTCTGCAGAGCATAATTAGCACTGAGAAATCATGAATCAAAGAAATCTTTGATTTAAAGATGCTGTAGGATCTTGATCATTCCAGCAAATGTACATTTGGTCTTTGTTTTCCAGGGAACTTGTGAAAAGTTATAGTTCCACCCAAAGCAAGGAGTGTTCACTTTTATATTGTGGTCTTGAAATTCCATCAAGATTCCCTCTTATCTGCTGCAGTTTAGGAATCAGTCTTTAACTGTTCAATGCAGGAAATCTTCTTCTGACAGATAAAACGGAGAAACAGGAGTCGTTGTCCTGGCAAGCAAAGGTACATGGGCTGTGTACCAACCTCATCAATCCCTCTCTCTCTTAGGACTGGGTATCAGCTTTGCTTTTCTTTTCCCCCACTCCTGTCTGGAGTGTGTGATTGAGATAGCAGGAGCAGATGCCCTGCACCTCCCTGTGTCTTGTGGTGGCCTGGAGCAAGCAGAGGAGGTGGTCTGTTCTTTTAGTGCCTGGGCACTCCCTGTAAATTGACTGCATAGGGGAAGACTCACCCCCTCTCCTAGAGGTGAGAGACACCAACACCATGGGAGCATTCTTGTTCTTAATGTCAGTTCGCAGCCAAGATCAGCAGGTGCTAAGATTTATCCTGGTGTCTGTGAGACTGGTCTGGTCCCTCCTGCTGCCTCACGCAGTGGACCATGGCTTTGCGATGTCTCTGCCAGCTCTACCAGCAAGTCCTTTGCAGTGCTCAGAGGTAACAAGGCTTTTGTTTAGGCAGGAGCATCATAGTGTAAGATTCACATGGGGTCATCCCCCATTAATTGTGACCAGTTCATTCCTGATGAAATACCCATGCAAAGACGGAAGTTTGTGTTTGGGATGAAACTGCTGACATCAGTTTTCTGTGTGTCTCCTGTCTCCCCTCCATGTTAGCAATTAACATCCTGGCATCGTTACCCAGATTCTGTCCCTCTCCGTGTTGCCTCAGGCCACTGGAACAAAGCACCTGGTCCGGCCCTTCTGGGCTACTGTCTGGGGAGCACACAGGCCCCTCTCCACTGCTGGGTGCTGCCAGTTCCTAGGGCAGCCTTCCTGTTCTGGCACAGCAAACAAGACAGTGACTTTCCTTTTCCTCTGGGCTTTTATTCTGCCACAGTGCTATATGTGGGATTTCACTGGCATCAAAAAAGCATGAATGTGGTAAGATTTCTGCATATAGAGCAGCAGTGCTTCTAAACACCATGCCTAACCTGTTTTTTAAACATCCAGAGACTGTTTCTGTTGCCTCCCTAGGGAGACAATTCCACTTCCCATCTGCTTTTTATAGCTGTGACTCTCATCCTGATATTTAACCTTAACTATTCTTTATTTTGGTGCAGATTATTGCTCTTTCTAACACTATCTTTTTTGACTGTGAGTAATTCCTGTGCAGGGTTTACACTATGATAGGCTGTAGTCATATGTCTAGCATTGATTCTGTTCTAGTCTGTGTTTATCTTCCAATCCTCTCATCTTTTTTTTTATTGCTAATTTTGAATGTTTTTGCTACCCTTATTCATTCGTTTATGAGGGACCTAAATTGCAAAGTCATTTGATGCTTTGGAAGCAGGGGCCAGTACAGATGCAGACCCCTTAACCTTATCTCTGCCTTAGTTGCCTGCCAGTAAAATGGAAATAAAGAGCCCTTCTCTATCTAGACGAGATGGTGAGAGGGCAGCACGCGGGAATCATGGCAAGGCACACACGTATTGCTGCCATGAAGGTCATGTAAGTACATCATAGAGTACTCAGTGGTGCTGGTGCCCCAGCTGCACAGCGCTGTACATGATCTCCTTGGTTTTACTTAGCCTGTGTGCAGCAGTGAAATGAGATAATTACAAAGTGGAAGGAATAATAACTTTGTATTGTTACCATAACCACTGAGGTATTAGATCCTGATACCAGCGTGATTATCTCAGACACAATAGTAAGGTGATTATTAATAATACTGAAAGACTTACTACTTAGCCTGCAATTTTTGCGTCATTTCTTTAAAAACCCCTATCTATTCCATCAGCCCCAAGCCTGTGTGAAGTGGGTATGAGTTGTTGCCTCCTTGTTATCTGTTTTTCAGCGATGAGAAAATGAAACAGGAAAACCCCCATGAGACCCAATTTGCGAACTCAGGGACCTAAGCACCAAGGTAGCTTTGTGTGCATCACTTGTCTTCCTGCACCAGAACTGCTATGGACAGGCTGGCAGGTGAGGCTCTAGTAGCTCAGGTATTTAAAGATCTGTAGTCCTTTGCTCCTTTCAATTCCAGCTAGAAACAGTTCCCTTGTTTTCCTTGTCACACAAGGGATTGTTTCAGAAATCCGGTATTTTTATGCTCAAGTTGGCACATGTACATACAAACTCAGGATTTAAGGTGCTGGTGTTGCATGTGCAGGCAGTTGGATGTCTCGTTGCATTAGGATAAGCTGGAGGGACACGATGCAGCAGCACTCCAGGAGCCCTCCTGCTCCAGAACCAGCCACCAAGGTATCTGCAGTGGGTTTTGCAGATGGGGATTCAAGAGGTGACAGTGAACTCTTTCATGCACTTGAGATGCAAACATGGTTTTGACATGTCCAAGCCACATCTCAAAGCCAGGACCACTTCTTGCACATGCTCTGAGCAGCAAATACCACAGCAGCTCTAAGGAGGAAACAAGTGTTGGGTTCTTTTTTTCCCCTGAGAAAATGGTTTTCAAGGGCAAAAGGCTTCTGCACATCATCTCGGGGGAAAGGAGATGCAGCATTTGGAGCTGGCCTTTGTCAGTTCTTGAAGGAGTTTGTGAAACCTTTCAGCCTGAGAATGTTTGAGCTTGGAACCCAGCAGTGGTGTGAGGTCTTCTTTCATTGATATCTCGGAGCTGTGTTACAGGGCAGTGTGAAATGGAGAACCGCCCCTGACATTTTTGACAGCATATGTTTTAAGGTGTAAGAGAGGTATTTTTGCCATCTGGAAAGGAAGCCAAGAGAAACTAAAGGGGGACAAAAATAACCCATAACCCACGCCACAGCAGAGTTGAGGAAAGCTGCTACTGATATATTCTCCTGAGCTCTCAGCAGCCTGTAATTATGAATTGGCTTACAGCTAAGATATTGATGGATATCACTCAAGAAGGAAAATGAGAATGTCTAGATTTTTTTACAGTGAACCTGTACTGAACTCTGTGTGACTCTCCTCCTATTTATAACCCTGTGTGAAGTTCAAGGAAACTTGTCCTGGAGGTTTCCCATGAGAGGGAACTGTGTTTTTACCTGACTGAAGCTCTCTGGATATTTTCCCATTTTTTATTTGATCTAAGTGTGAACTTTCTCCACCCTCTGCCCCTCCTTCCTTTCTGGAGTGGTTAGAGAGGTTGATTGCAGCCAGGATTACACAAGAGATGCCAGTTGCACACATGTTTTGCATAACTGTGCTGTGTTGATTTCAGACAGGGTGCCCCAAGTTCCCTCCCTGCCTTGCAACAGCGAGTCAAGATCTCTATCTTCATTCCTGAAGCTGGAGAAATGCTGGTGAGGCCCTGACTATTGAACCTTTGACAAAGAGCACCTGGAAGGGACGCTGCCCAGCCGCAGAGAGCTATCCCTTTGGAAGAGCCTCTACTTACAGGTTGTTGGGCTCCTTGTATCAAAGGCGCAAGAGTCGTTCCGCCACTGGGAAGGGCTGCAAGTGATCGGTGCCAGCTGCTCTGTGTTAACGGAATGTGCTCCCCAAGCACACGTCCTTTCCTTCTATTCCAGCAAGAGGCATAAATGTTCTCCTGTGCTCTGAGACAGTTGAAGACCTCTCCTGGTGAGAATCCAGACTGGAAAATTAACATAGGCTCATCCCAGTGCTCATTTTGGGACTAGTTCAATGTGGCTTTTATCTTTAGAAGCAGTGAGGTCTGCTTGATTTCAGTGAGAATTAGGGGCTTTGACAGCCTAAGCCTTAGCCTGTGTTCCGGTTTCTTTTGCCAGGAAATAGGTACTTTATCCGCCCCGCCTCATTTATTTGGAGTGCAAGTCAAGACCAAACTAGATGGGGCTTTAAGCAACCTGGTCTAGTGAAAGGTGTCGCTGCCCATGACAGCGGGGTTGGAATGAGATGATTTTCCATCCCAAACCGTTCTGTGATTCTGTGATGTCAGCACAGGGTACCCCCCAGCCGAACAGAAGTGGGGCTGTTCCTAACAAGTGTTGCCTCGTGGGACAGACCTGGCCTCACAGGTAGCCAGAGCCCAGATGACTTAAGGGCTTCAAGGTCTTTCTAAAAAATAAATCACATGCAAAAAATACACTGCGGAGAATCTGATGTTGAGATTTTTATATAGAAAAGTGACATGGGCCGTAGACTCTCTCTCACTTGGATACCCTTCATGTGCCTGCATTTTGCTTGTTTCCTTGGAGACAGTGTCTTGTCTGAGAGCAGTTAGCCTTGGCTAGGAAAGGCCTGACATTTCTGGTTTGTAGGATAAAGCTGTGCTGATGAATTTTCCAACAACCACAGAGGCAGGATTTGGTACAAACATGAGCAGTTCTGAACAGGGTTATCATGTGGGCATCTCTAATATCTCTCTGGGGACACCACTGAAGTCCCTGGTGTGAGAGCAGGGTTCAAAGATGCTCGAGGAGAGACCAGTGATCCCTGTCCCTCGGGTATCAGAAACGTTTGAGAAATTTCTCCCTTCCCTTTCCTTCTTCCAAAGAGCTGAGTCAGCTGGACTGGCATGTCTGGAACTCCGTGGCACCAGAGCAGGCAGTCTGCCAGCAGCATTACACACCGCATCCAAAGGAACACGTCACTCCTCTCTCCCTTTTTTTTTTTCCCTTTGCAATCTCCACCCTCTCCCTTTTATTTTTCCTTGTTGATCCGTGTAGGTGAGTCAGAGAAACCTGCTCATCCACAGCCTGTTCCTTCTTGCCAAATCCTGGAGCAGCACTCCCAGTTCTTGTTGGGTGTCAGGAATAGGTTATGAAAACAAAAACTGATACAGTTGGTGTACTGGGTATGGACCCCATAGTGTAAATGCATGCTGAATGTGCCACTTAGAGTATCTTCCTAACAGACTCATATCTTTTATAGGAGACACCTTGTTCTGTGATTCATATATAATACTAGTTTTATTCCTATAAAACACCAGGATGGAACAGGGAAATTATTTAGGGCATAAATTGGAGAACATTTGGGGAGAAAATGCATCTTAATTCCACTGAATTTTGAAACAATGGAAGAGTGGAAAATTTCCAGTTGGAAAACAGGCGGTTCACAGAAGTGGTTTTGACTGATGTTTTGGTATCAATTGTAGTTTTACTAATCTGAAGAAATTCCATGGGTATTGCCACAATTCCTCAGAGTTTACACTACTGATGAGTTTCTGACCCCAGGAATTAAAACTGAATTGAATCTAGGTTCCCATATAATAGATACTTAAAAATAAGAATGCAAGGTGATAAATTGGCCTTTTTATTTACCTTACAATATTTATTTCATGAGTGGGAAGGGAGTGAGTGAGCAAACATGCAAGTTAACTTTTCCTCTTTGGTCAGCCGACTCTGGGAGCTGAAGGAAAGCACTGTATGGTGTCTAACTTGGGGTGAAACTGCAGGTGTTGGTAATGCTGTAGGGTCAGGTGTGTCTCAGTATCCATAGCTGCATTTCCATCAGGCAGCATCAAAGCCTTGATTTTTGGCATCTTGTGTTGGAATGAAGCTGTTGAGCTGCAAAGAATAGATCATTCACCAGGAAAAGTGCTTTCATGGACTTTTACGTGCCATAGTAAAATGTCCGTGTTAGCTATACTGTGAAAAATGTATCCATTATGTTCATATGGTCTTCTGCAAGCAGTGAGTTTGTTCCAAGGGCTAAAAATTAGCCAACTTCGAGAGGCTGCAAGTACAGTTCTGGCTGAGAAGCACGAGATTTCTGCCTTGATCAGCATGAAGTGCTGGAGTACAGGCCCTGGGACAGGATTGCACCTTGGTGAAAGGCCATTTTGTGTCAGGTGGTAGGTAACTCTTGGTGAGATACAGTCATTTCTTGGAGTTCAAGCCCAAGAGAAGAGGAGAGGAAGGTTTACTGCCCAGCCACCTTCTGCAAGGGAGGAACCCAGAGGGCCAACAAAAAGGGACTTGACAAAAGCAGGACATCAGTGTCACAGGTGGGAATGAACCCAGATATTCTAAATTCCTATCTGCTGAGTCAGTTACAAGACCTTCCACACAAATTAAAAGAATAGATGTAAGAAAATGATAAAGTTTTTTTTCTTCCAGGTATTGAGGAACAAGAAAATTTACATCCTTTCACTCTTGATTCAGACTTCTGGGTGAAATCACCTATTTCAAAGAGCCTAGTGGAGCCTTCAATATGATTTTCTTTTTTTTTTTTCATCAGGGAATGTAGTTAAGTATATTCAGAGTTTCCTAAATTCCCTGCTTTTACAGGAAACCTTTTAAAAGTATTTCTGGATGCTTAAAGAGCTATTTTCTGATGTCCAGCTTTTCTATCTTTACTTTCAGCCTAAGCAGTTGCTTTTTCTTCCTTTCTTTTCTTTTTCTTCCTTTTGGTTTAATTTCACACTCCTATTTAATTCTCCTACAATTTTGTCTACCTCTCTTGAAGTCACAATTAGTTTCTGAATCCATCTAGGACTTGTAGTGCAAAGCTAATTGCACCAAAAAGGAAACATCCTAAAACCCCAAATCTCTCCTTCCTCCTTCTCTTTCTACTCATTCTCTCTACTGAACAAACCTAAAAAATCCTGGGTATTAAGAAATACTCGGAAAGTGTTACTTATTTTTTGTATTGAAACAAACAACGAACCACCCCCCAAAAAAACTCTCCACCCAAACCCAAAACAATAAAAATCACACCAAAAAAAGTAAAAAAAAAACCTAGGAAAAATATTGAGACTAACAGGAATTGTAGAATTTTATTACCTAGAAAGGATTATTGTAGCTCCAATATCAGACCTAGGCACTTGATGTAGAGATTTGTCCTAGAACTGCTAGAAGCTGTCCAGTATCTCAGATTCCTCTCTTAAAGACCTCATCATGCTTTAAAAGGTACCTTTACAGTTAATTTTGTTGTGCTGAGAGTTGTTTTCCTCCAAAATGGTCATGACTTCCTCCTGCCAAATACTGTGGTTAATTTTGATTGTGGTGCAGTAAAGACCACTGGTGTAGGTGGGAAAGGTCCCACCTTCGTTTCGAGCTGCTCTGCATCGGTGGTGATAAACACAGGTGTTGTGAGGCAGAGGGCAAGAGGAGGGGATGGGAAGGCTGCACGGATGGAAGGAGACACTCATCTCTCTTGCTGTTTGACCTCGTTTGACGCTGGTGCAAGACGCGGCAGCACCACATGCCTGAACAGCAGATCTTGACGAGGGTGACACAGAGACATGGGCCACACTGATTCCTGGGCAGTTAGAAAAGTGTGAATAACAATTTTCATGTCCCAAAGGAGCCCATTAGTTTCACAGCCTGACCTGCTTTTGGAAGCAAGATTCCCTTCACTGTTGGCCTTGATCAAAATAAGTGAAAACTCCAACATCAGTGGTTGGGAAAAGAAGAGGAGCTGTCAGTATTACTCTTCCCAAGTTGCTGTTATCTTCATGACAGCTTGGTCTTAATTGTCTGTTTCCAAAACTTTGTTTCTGACAGTGACAAGAAAAGGGAAAACTTACAGGAAGGGAATGTGTTCTTCCTACCTGCTAATACAAGACATAAAACTGAAAGATGCCAGGTGCTAAAAGATGCTTTTTCTCACGCAGGAGCATGTAGGTGGAACAGGGGAAATCATTGCCACGGGATGAGAAGAAATGAGTTAATGTCTTGCTCAGTGATTTTATGCAGGAGAAGACTTACCTAGTGTTACAGCGAAAGCTAAACATGGTGTATTCTCTCTATCTCCTGTTGTTTATATGGCATAGGATACCTGGTAGCACTTTGTTTGGCACTGCCTGCTCCAAATAATTCTTAGATTCTGTTGGCTTTGTAATGCTCAGGGGCTTCTGCAGGATATGCAAAGGGACTGCACTTGGAATAAATGCAAACTGCACACAGCTGATATGAATTGGCTTCAAGGTATTGCTTCCATAGAGAAATCTGGCCCAACATCTACATTCGCTTTACCCAAAGAGGAAACAAAAACCCCCAAACAAAAGCGCTTGTGAAGGGAGTGTTTGTCCAGCAGCATTCCTGATCTGCACCGAGGTGCCCACACCCTGCGCTGCCCCTGGGAGCCGTTCCTCCCCACCTGCAGTCAGAGCTCGGCTTGCGATGGATGATGTGTGGATCTCCAGGCACCTCCTGACATTCCTGCTGAGCTGTGGCACTGGCAGGGAGCGGACAGGACAGGGTAGAGAGGAGCAATAGGCCAACCTAAACTTGTTTTCATTTCACCTGCTCACTCTGTTGCTGGGGCAGGGTTAAAATAAAGAGAAGCCAACAAGCACATTTTGGAAGGTTTGTCTTGTGAACCAATTAACACTCCACTTACCAAGTCGACTTTATGTAACGTTAAAGGTCTGAAGTGGAGTGGAAAGTACAGAGCTGGTACACGGAGTTAGGGTTTAACCTCTTGCTTTAGCCCGTTCCCACCCACATCCAGATAGCATAGAGACATTGCAGGGTGGAGGCTCCTTTCCAAAGTCACCTCTTTAAAAGTAAGTGATGGTAAACCTGGCTGCTTGGAAGTCACTTTGAAGCCAGCCAGGTGATAAAACACCAGTTATTTTGTGGACTTCCTGGTTTGTGTTAGTTCATCTCGGCACCAGAGTGCAATCTCAACAGAGTCCTTTTCTAATATTATTTAAACATTTCAGAATCCATGTAGAATTCCTGGCAACCTCACCAGTGCTGGGGTTCTGGACCTTCTGGCACATATTGGCGTGGGACTTGGACAGTGCCTCCAGGTCAGTGGCCTCACGGCATTAAGTGCAGAACATTTGCACTTGAAATTTTCAATTATATGTGGGGAGGGAAATAAGAATGCTTCATTGGCATTAATGTAAACTAAAATCTGAGTGTCAGGCTCCTTTTGCCAGGTGTGAATGAAAGAAACAGTTAAACCATGAGAAATATATGAGAGGTTCTATGTAGTGGAATATATGTTTCTTGAGACATAGAATTGGAACATGTACCCGTGAATTTCATCTCTTTCAAAACTAAATGCAACATTATTGTCCCTATCTGTGTTTTCCTTGATTTGGTGCATAATTTGTTTGCATGTTTTCACACAGACAGGTACATTTTCCTTTGTTTTTCGCACATACACAAATACAGCATACAAACCTGCACAGTCTTCTGTGCTGCAAAGGAAAAAAATGGGGTGTAAGAGTCTTGCTTTTTCTTGGTTTTAATGGGTGCTGCAAGATCGTGGCAGGAGCCATGTGACTATCTGGGCAGTTTGGAAAATTTCAGTAATTCTGTGACTGTGCCAATGAAACAGGAGTTTGTTTGTTTGTTTGTTAAACTTCTGGCTCATAAAGGGCACCTATTTATTTATAACTCCGGTGGCAGATTGAAACATTATCTGTAAAATTCTGCAGATCAGTTAATAAATACAATCTAATGAGTCGTATTATATAACACAGCCACCAGTAGCTGCAAAATAAATTGAACCATCTATTGAAGTATTAACAGGCTGCAGACAGAACCTCCTGAAGGTACAGATAAGGACCCAGCCCTTTAGGTGCTGTACCTGAGCACTGATATTTACAGATTTACTCTAGATTCTGGCTGTGTAGTTACTATAGACAAGGTATGGATAGGAAAAGTTTCTCTTGACTAGTGCATGTACTTCTAGCCAAGCTGTAGCATGGATGAAGTCCTCAGGGTTTATGTATTATCTGGTGTTTATCACTGCTTGTCGTGGAATATCGAGAGAGAACTGAACACTGGTACGGTACTCACTGCTTGCTGCTTATTTGACAGTGCTGTAAACAACTGGCAGGTAGATGCAGGTGTCAAGCTGCTGGTTTGTGCCCTGGAGGTGTTTATAGGAGAGGCAGGCATGTCTAGAAAACACCGGGGTTGGAGGTGCGATGTTTTGCCATTGTTTCACTGGGTGCTGATGTACCATGAGTATCCAGCTGTGTTACGCTGCCAGCTGTAATAGGACATGGTAGCTGTCGACAGAAATCACTTATCATTGACTGCCACTGTGCAAAAAGTCAGGACAAGCTGCTTTTCATTTGCTGAGAACCTCACAAAATGTTGTGGCTGTTCAACAGCCACATATATATCAATAGCAATTGATAATAATGTTGACTAAGAGGTGTTGGGCCACGAGGTCATGAAGTCAGTCGAGTGCTCTATTGCAAGCTCCAAGTCAAGAAGGTACCAGTTGACCAAAGACCTGTGTGTAGGCTTCTCCTGTTGTACTGCTGCATTGTAAGTTTTGAACCTTTTGAGGCGTCCAGAAATCTTATTAAGCGCAAATCTACTTGTGTGATCTCCTCTACCACATGATCTGGTGAGCTAGCCCTTTACCACATGGCCTCATGAACCCTAATACTTGGCCCAAAATATGTTAATCTAAAAGGTCTTGTAAAATGGAGACATCAGAATTCTGTGAGGTCCAGAAAGGTATCTGCATCCCTTGAAACATACCCCAGGTATTGCTGCATGCTCTTGGACTGGGAAGATTAAAAACTTAATGTGATGTTTGCATAATGTGACTAGAGATTTTGTTCTTTCTGAAAATCAGATTGCTTAAAGACGTCACAGGTTGGGCCCTCAGGAGAGGATCCACTTGACACTGGGTGTCTCCAGTTTGTGTGTTTGTGTGCTCTAGCAGCCTGAAGCTTTATTTTAGATGTTTACATGTTGTGACTTCTGCATGCAGGTTGTCTTGGACAATCTTGGCCTGGTTGTGGGACTTGACCTTATTTCTGAACTCCAGTATATATGAGTATTGTGTGTGTGTGTGTGTGTAATCTCACAGGCAAAAAAAAAAAAAGCAACGCATCAAAGAGCCCCCATGAATTTCAATTAACACATTTACAGTCATTAAGCACAGCAGTGAGATACAGCTTCAGAGTGGGAGGCAGTTCCCTTTGCAAAGCTACGTGCTGCTCAGAGCCAGCATGGGCTTAGGTCTCACTCTAATTTTTTTTGTGATTAGTTCGTTCAGGGGTCTGTTATTCATGTAAATATTTTTCTGTGTGAGGCTTTGAGCCAGGCAGCTCTAGACAAGTCGAGGTGCACTGTTTAATTACAGTAGCGAGGCACAGACACCGTGTTGCATCTCCACAGACTCAGCCCTCCTGCTGGAGCCTCAGCTCTGCCTCGGCCCTCTCTGGCTCGCACAACTGCATCCTTGGCACTGGGAACTGGAGGTGGGAAGGACAACAACAGCTGTTATAGCCACCTTTCTGCAGCTACTGCACCCTCTCTTTTTTGTCCCATGTGGGGTAAATGTCATCAAGCTCGGGGCATTTGACATCCCCCTGCGCTCACTGTTTCCCTGTCTGAAAGGACTCCATGCAGCACATGGCCTCACAATGCCACATGTTGTTTTATTTCTGATTTGATTTTCTTACTGTTCCTCTGTTCTTTGCCATCCTAAGTATCTCCTCCCGCTCTTTAATGTTCACTCCCATATCTAATATAATCACAGTGTATTATTAAGTCCTTAATTTCTCAGTAGAGGTACTGGTGCTATTTTTCTGTGTCTCCCTACTTGCTCCACAAAATTAGCCTCTGTGCATCTGGCAAAGTGCAGGAGTTCATTTACATGCTGTGAAGAAGGGAATTATTACCTTAATCATACGTATGAATAATTGAAGCCCAGGAAATCAGAATAACTTGCCTGCAGTCACAAATTTGTAGTGTAACCAAGAGTTGAACCGTACGCTCCATAGTCCCAACCCAACGCTTTAATCACATTTCCTACCTCTGTGTTAAAGCTGATTGTGCTCTGATAAGTCCCACTCAAGGCAAAGGGCTGTTTTGTAGGCACTGTGTGACAGTTCCCAGAACAGTTCCCTTCACTCAGGCACCTTCCAGTTTTAGGGAAGAAAACAATTAGTGAATTAATAAAGATTATGATTATGATGGGGGACTCACTGATATGTTGAGATGCTTGAATGCATCCAGAAAAGGACAGCAAGGCTGGTGAAGGGTCTAGAACACAAGACCTATGAGGAGTGGGTGAAGGAGCTGGAGTTGTTCAGCCTGGAGAAAAGGAGGCCCAGGGGAGACCTTATGACTCTCTAAAACTCCCTGAAAGGAGGTTGTAGTTAGGTGGGGATCGGTCTTGTCTCTCAGAGAACCACTGATAGGATAAGAGGACACAACCTTAAGCTGCACCAGGGGAAGTTTAGGCTGAACATTAGGAAAAAATTCTTCACAGAAAGAGCGATTGAGCATTGGAATGGGCTGCCCAGGGAGGTGGTGGAGTCACTGTCCCTGGAAATGTTTAAAAAAGGACTGGATGTGGCACTCAGTGCCATGGTTTAGTTGATAAGGTGGTGTTAGGTTGGACTTGATGATCTCAAAGGTCATTTCCAACCTAGCTCATTCTGTGATTCTGTGAAGTATCAGCTCAAAAGAACATTTTAACTTCAGCACTGCTCCAGAAAGCTTCAGTCAGAGAATACTGATGTTTGTTCCAGCTCCAGGGTGCTAGGGGCTGAGCAGGAGTTCAGATTTTACAGAAATAAGTCCCACTCAGTGCACTGCTGTCAGAGGGTCGCTTGGTCTGAGCCAAAAGTAGCTACATTAGATGGCCGTACAGTGCAAAACTCCTGTCTGGCTCCATTTCCACAGTCTGGCCGGGGCAATAGAGCAAAAGTAATGGAAATGTGAGGCAAAGCCTCTGCTCCTTGAACTGGGCTGGCTCACGTCACACGGGCAGCGATGCCCGGCCCTGCCTAAGCAGGAGGTGTGAGTGCTCGAGCTGTGGTCATGGACATGAGCGAATGGACAGGGAGGAATTCTGCTCTGCATTGCTGCAGAGGACAATGTGCTACCCAAAACAGGGAGTGTTGTGTCAGTGCTCTTAAGGGAGGCAGGATTTAAAAAGTGCATTTTAGCTCTGAACCCATTCCATAAGCCTTTCTTGCTTTATATGCTTATGGCAAGGTGGTACCTGGGATGCCTTGTTGTTTCCCTTTGACTTACTTTATATTCTGCTATGCACTCCCATCTCTTTTGAGAGCAGAATGCTGTGTGAATGCCTTGCGGGCTCTTTCTCTTTCAGTGACCTTTTTTTATGACTTTAAAGAAGTTTCCCTAGGCCCAAGTCTGCTTTCTGTCTTGAATATTGACCTTAGAGTTACACCATCTCATTGTCGCTGCACGCAGACTTCTCAGCTATCAAAGTTCACCCACAGGACTCAAAGTATTCCTAACTCAGAAACACCTTGCTTTTATGTCCTCCTCCTCTTTCCCCTCCTCCCTCCACATGAGCATTTTAATTTCACAAGCAAAATCCATTTTGCTGTGAATTTCAACGAGTGGTTCACCTGTTTCCAGGGTAAAAATTGTACTTCAAATTTAAATGTCTTTTTCACTGTGACTGTCATAATATTTTCCATTTGAGACTGAGATTCCACCGTGGGTTTTCTGTGCCATGTTGTCATCTGTCCAAATCTGAGCTTAAATGCGTGGAAATTCTGACATTTCAGTAAGAAATATAAAGTGGGTTTTAAATGTTCTTCAGGTTAGCTGTTTCATAGGCGTGGCCACTGGGTTTTGCCCAGCACTCTGGTCTTTCCCAGTTCAACAACAGATCAAAGATTTCTCAAGTTTTTGGGCTTGTTTGCATTGACTGTGCCATGTCATTTTTGTGAGAATAAGTGACGGTGATTTTTTATCTGATTGTTGATCCTGTAAAGCTGATAACAGGATAATTACCCCAAACCAGGGATTTCCAACCTGACTTTGCTTGGCAAGCGGTGGTTGCGTGTGCTGCCCAATGTGATGGTGCGTATACTTGCGGATCGTGGAGAAGGCAGCTTCAAATCCAGCAGACTTGGAGCGGTTTCACAGTGGAAGTGGCTCTGTGGTAGAAAGACCTGTCTTTAGTGAAGGTTTTGGGAGGGGTTAGGTAGGTGTAGTGCTGGTGGACTCCTTACCCTCAAGTCAATGCCCTGTAGACAGAGACTGCTTATGCCCAGCAGCGTGAGCTACATGTTTTGGGGGCAAATTTCGAGTATCACTGTTTACCTACACTAAAGTGTTTGACAAAGGCTGAAATCTTTTTCGTCAGTCATGTGGTTTCATGTCAGGTTGTTATGTGGAACAAAGTACACTGTTGAGATTATCACTGAAATGGAATTCTCTAAAAGGCTTTTGCAGCTTTCTATCAGGTAATATGAAATACATAGAAATGTACACCCACTGGCAACATTCGCTTCCATTTTTTTTTTTTGTCATTAACTTCTTTGACAATACAAGGGGATATTTGCAGCTATTTCAGTGGCTTGACATTTGTCACAATGATACAATTTCTAAAATGTTGACTGTAATTGCTGCCTCAGCTCACGGAACCTCTTACCAAACGGGCTGTGAGAACTGCTGGTGACACAAACTCCTGCTATCAGAACTGATTCCATTGTGGTCTGACCTGATCAATTGCTCTTTAATGCAAGTCACAGTAACTCTGTGTAATTTTATAGTGTAAACCAGATTTTACACCTGTGGGGCTATGATGTGATTGCATCTCTAGAGCCAGGGGGGACAGAGTTGGGAAATGAACCCAAGGGAATTGTGCTTGATCCTACCCAACTGGTGCTCACAAACTTCATTCTTTGCAGTTGTGTATTAAGCAACATGACTAACATTTACCACATGTTGTTTATTCTCTTATCTTCTCCCCAGAGAAGGGAACGTGTGTGCTGGGACTGTTCCTTTCCTTGAGGAATTATGTTCCTCATATCCCATATTGCCTGTAGAAATCATGTCTTTATCGTTAACTTTTATCATCTCTATTAACCTTCAGATTTGATGGAATTTGGGTAGCTGACCATCCAAGATATCATTGGAAAAGCTCTGCCATGTTGTATATGAACAGTTACTGAAATGGTTGCAATGCAGGGAGCAACCATTTGAAGAGGTCTAATAAAACCTCTTTTTTGACTGTTAATTATTAATTTTTTATAATATGAGCTTGTAGCAGAATATTTCTCTCTGTGTTAAATGATAATAATTTAATTAATTGTAGCTGCCTAAAATAGCTGCAAGCAATCACCCCTTTTCCTTGTGTCTTACAGTTTGTCTAAGTTGCTTGATAGCTTCGTGTAGCCGAACTGGGTGGGCTAATTCAGCCCTGCTTCAGCTCAGTTAACATAATTCCTTCCATTGCACTGGATTTTTTTTATTGGACACCACATTAGCTTCTAATGAAGGTGTCAGACTGACAGACATTGATGCCATCTAGATGCACGATGAAGCATTGTAATGGTGATTATAGAAGTCTTTCCATCCTGGGGAGCCTCCGGTGTGTTTTCCTAAATGTGCCTCCAGAATGAGCTGACTGGTTTATGTTTAAGAGCTGAGACTCGATCCAGATCGTTCACATCAACGGCAATTATTCCAGGAATGATAATGAGTCTCACGCTGGGCCTCCACTGAGAATTCCATTACCAGCATCAGTTATGGCAACAGTGTAAGCAAGTGAGCAAACTAAAATAAAGGCCACAACAACTCTTTGGTCTAAGACACACTTTCTCGAGGATAAGCCTTGTCTCTAAATAAAGAAATCCACAGTTTGGATACTTACTAAAAGCAGGAGGTTTTTTTTCCTTGGTGGAAAACTTGGTTGTGCCACTGAAATGCGCACACAAACTTTTCGGGAAAACATGAAGCTTTCTGCAATTCATCAAATCCCTTTTTTCTGAGACAGAAATACTTGAAAATGTTGGACCAGCTCTGATAGCACGGGCTCAGGCTTTTTCTTCTTCCATTATAGGATGTGGCATGTGCTGGTCCCGCCGAGGGCCCAGAGAGTTGCCTCGACTCGGGTTTTTCTTGTTTGAGCCCTCTGCCCAGCTCATTCTTGGCTGTGTCTGTCCCCCCACAGCTTCCCTGCATTTTCCCATCCCAGTGATGATGGTGCAGTTTGGCTGCAATTAGTACAGCTCAGATTTCATTAAGTAAATGACTGTGAAAAGCTTTCAGTATTGGGACAAACCCAATAGAAACACATAGATTACCCAACAGAGGATGTTCTCAATTTCTTTGGCCAGAAATTAAAATTCTTACCTAAGATTTTCAAAACTCTGGAAAGAGTTTGACCTTCCCCTTCCCTCAGCCAGCGCTGAAGTTTGCAGCCGATGGTGTTTTACTAGACTTGCAGCACTGACTTAATAGCTCTTTAGTTATTAGAGGATAAATGTTCATGTTCTACAAGTTTAAATTTTATTAAAAGCCTTTATTAGCACCACTTGGCAAAATACCTTCTGGCTAGCTTTCTGGCCTTGGGCTAGGCCATTTTTGTGGTTTCTTAATGACATACTATGAAATGGATATAATTTATGAGAATTTGGTGCCAGGTTTTACGTGTATTAAGAAGCATTTGCCATTTGTGCTTAATGCTGCTGAGCAAAATGAAAAATATTAAAAACTTGAGTTACGTCTTGCATTCATCTGCCTTGATTTTCATTGTACATGGCCTTTTGTATTTTTATGTATATATATTTATATTATATATTTTTTAGTATTATCTGGTCTCTGAATTACTGGTGGTTGTTCAGTTCTGGCATGGAACAGTGCTGTTACCAAAGTTACTTTAAATTTATTTTCCAACCCTCCCTGAGTAATTTTGGCAAAGTTTTCTCAATGAAAGAACTCCTCTGAGCCACGTAATGGGTTTCCTCACAGTTGGGAGAAGAATTAGGCCACTGGGGCAGCTCATTTTTGTGAAGGCAACTGTTTGTGCCATGGGCCGAGGGCCTCTGAAGTTTCTCTCCCACGAGACTTGGTGACGCGCGGGCAGTGCTGGGGTGTGATTCAGCTGGTTGGTATTTTCCCCCTCTCGGCATCTGTTTATTTGCTTTGCCACCAAGGCCGCCTCCTTTTCCTTCTGCTGATACAGCGTTAGTGTGAAAAACGGATGGGGCAAAGCACCCGGTGGGTGGGAGGAGGCGTGTGCGGTGGGAAAATGGGGCTGGGAGAGGGGCCTGGGGCTTGAGTAACCTTTCTTAGGTGTCTTTCCATCACAAGAGTCGTTTGTGGCAGAGGCGTGATCTTTGTTGATTGCAGAAGCGGGCTGCCATGGATCTGACCCGATGCTCTCATTCTTTCCGCAGTGGGGAAGCCTCACAAGTGCAACTACTGCGGCCGGAGCTACAAGCAGCGCAGTTCTCTGGAGGAGCACAAGGAACGCTGCCACAACTATCTGCAGAATGTCAGTCTGGAGGCTGCCGGGCAGGTCATGAGTCACCATGGTGGGTGCAAGCCGCCTCCTGAGCTCCCTTGCACTTGGAGCGTCTCGTGCGGGTTTTTTTCCATCTCTTTTTCTTCCTTCCTTTTGTCTTTGCATTACTTCCATCTTAGAGACTGCTTACACTCAGAGAGGCAGGAGGAGAAAAGATGGGCTAAAATCCTCACTCTCTCCAGTTTAACAGCCCTATTTGTGCTTACTTGGTTTAAGTCAGTATTTCACTTTTTAGTGTGTGTACATATGCAGACATGAAAATAAAGCCAAGTCACCTGTTCAAAATTACCCAGAAAGTCATATCGTAGAATCATAGAACAGTTTGGGTTGGAAGGAACCTTAAGGAGCCCCCAGTTCCATTCTTCTGCCATGGGCAGGGACATCTTCCACATCCAGTCTGGCCTTGGACACTCCCAGGGGTGGGGCACCCACAGCTTCTCTGGGCAACCTGAGCCGAGGCCTCACCACCCTCACAGGGGGAATTTCTTCCCAATATCCCGTCTATCCCTGCCCTCTGGCAGTGGGAAACCATTCTCCTTTATTCTGTCCCTCCATCCCTTGCCCCAAGTCCTTCTCCAACTCTCCTGGAGCCCCTTTATGCACTGGAAGGGCTCTAAGTTCTCCCTGGAGCCTTGTCTTCTTCAGGTGAACACCCCCAGCTGTCCCAGACTGGCTTCAGAGCAGAGGAGCTCCAGCCCTTGGAGCGTGTCCGTGGCTTCATCTGGACTCACTCCAACAGCTCTTTGTCCTTCTTATTTTGGGGGTTGAAGCCATGTATAAAATCTATGATTCCCTTCCCCTTCCTTTCTGATAGTGAGTAATAATTAGAAAAGATGAGGATGGCAGAGGTATTCAGAAGTCATTATGTCTACCCTCTGTAATATTATCTTATCCCTCCAAAAAAGGGAGGGATGGATGTGAAAATCTCTAGAGCAGAATGGAATTCAGTAGTGTTGTAGAAAGTAATTATAACAAAAAAATGTTTGTATGCATTTACATTTACTAGTATTAATATGTTAACTAACACTGCATGTGTTAATATACATAAGGACTGAAGATTGCCAAAAAGATTGTTGAAAGCAAGAAATGTCAAACTGTGAATTTGTTTTCAGAAATTTCTGGAGCTATTAGTATGGATAATGAGCATAATGTCTCAGACTGCAGGGTTGAAGGCTTATCTGTAGCACTAAATGCTAAATGGTAGCTGTCCAAAAATGGTTATAATTTTATTCAAAATTAGTGTCTCACAAACTCTTCTAAAACTGAACTTCTTTTCACTTTTCAAAGTTGTCTTTAGATGTTTGGTACTTGAAGTGTTTAATATTTTTTACTATTCAGAAGATATAAAAACGGTACATTTTCCATTTTGATTAAAAATTACCATATACCTACAAATATCAAAAAAAGTTAGGTTTTGGGTAAATGAAAAGGCAAACGAACACTTCCACTTTTTTTTTTCCATTTTGCTTATCATGGTTGAGTGGAGTCATATGGCTTCATCTGGAAATTATTTCTGTAAAGTAATTTCTAAAAACCTGAAAATGCAAGCTGAAATAAAATCTCTTCAGCATTGCTAATATAGACTATATTTTGGTGACAAAAATCTCCAAATTTTTTAAAATAGTACTTTCCCATGACCAATTTAAGCCTATAAAGGCACATTAGACATTTTTAGTACATGTTGCCAGAATATTCATACAGCTCTATTAAGTAATTGCTCTCTTTGTAGACACCCTGGAGACTAATATCAACATTTAAAATGTCATGGATGATTTTAAAGATATTGAAGTGAGTGATTATCTGCCTGAGGTGGCTTTTTTCTGGTAAAAGTCAGTGAAAAGGCAGATTTCAGGGCTTTGCTCTTTGGAAATACCTGCTGTGGGCTTGGTCATTTGGATAGGAGTTGAACCACTGAGTTGATTCCCAACAAAATGCACTCTCCTCGTGCAGCAAGGGCGTGCCTGTCTTGTTAACCAGGGAAGGATGCCTTCAGTCAGCCTTTCCTTAGGGAATAACTGAATGCTGTCTATAGCTATGACAGCCAGGATGTTTGAGATCCTGTTGTGGAGGAGCTTCCCAAATGCAGCTCAGTGTCTGGGTTTATTAGACAGTTATTTATTTAATAATAAATTAAAATAATTAAAATTTTGGGGGAAATCTGAAGCTTTTTCTGAGCTGCCTAATGCCATGACAAGAAGGGTAAGTCCTTAACCTTGTCTACCCAAAGAAGCTGCAGTGGTTGACCTTGCATTGATTTTTCTACCACCTGAAGTTAAACCAGTGCAAATCCCATGTGGATAGTTCTTTTATTTACAGCCTGACTGACTTTGCTTGGGCTTAAAATAGAAGTGTTCACACAACCACTTCACTTTTCTCAACAAAATTAGCTTAAAACAGCACTTTGAATTCAACTAGTGCCTCTTTCTCCTCCGTGCAAATATGTCTGTGCCTCCCCTGGTGAATGTTTAAGGGGACATTTGATCCACTGTCTTCGTTTAGTTGTTTAGTGAGGGCACAGCGAGGACAGGCAGCGACAGGGAGCTCCAGATTCAACTGGGACCAGTAATAAATCTCAGCTCACATCCCAGCATCACTCACACCCGTGAAGCTCAGCGTGAGGGTCGTGAGCACCAACCTGCAGAGGTCTGCAGCATAGTCCTTTTTCCTGGGACTATAAAGACACCAGGGAAGAGTACAAAAATGATTACTCCACTTAACGTTAGGCCTTATACTAACCCTGCAAAAATTGTTTTAATTTCCTTCTCTCCCATGTCACACATGGAAATGATATTCCTGAGGATGGCTAAGAGTATGCTTTGGAGACTTTTATTTTGCATCCCATTGGGATTGAGGTTTCCTGATTATCTTTCCAAATACTTGGTGTTTTGGTTTTGCTGGGCATTTTGAAGCCTTTGAGTGCATTTTGATGTGACTCCTGCTCACAACTTCACCACTGCACATAGGATAGGGAGAGGTGGGGATTTTCTTATCTCTATCGGCATCCTGCTCCTCCTGCTTTAACAACACCAGCATTGGCCAACACTAGACATTGATCCAAATTATTTCTGCAGACTAATTGTTCCAGAAAACTGGAAGCAGCCCCTAGAGGGTTTGGATTTTTTTCAAGCATTGTGCTCAAGCCCATCAGTTTAAAGGCATGCTACAGACATCTACGTTGGTGCTTTCAATTAATTATCTCTGTCTTGCAGATGGCTAGATCACCTGACTGAAGCCACAAGGGGAAGCAAGAGAGGAGGAAGGAGGGCTAGTTTTGGGGGTTGGGTAGGAATGTACAAGTCTCTGGGTCTCGCTCCATCCTCTTGCAGGGTGCCAGTTGCTTCTTGAGCTGCCCCTCCTTGTGTTCCTGTTCCCTGCTCAGCAGGACAAATGCTGCAAGAGAGATCCCATGATTTTGTTGTTGAAAATTTTCAGCTAAGCAGTGCTGGCTCTGGAAGGAGAAATTAGTCTGTAGTCTCCTAGCTAGCAGTGTGTTGGGAGTGACAACAAGGACAGTCCCTGAATGCCAAGAACAAGACCTTTTCAGGAAAGAACAGGGAGAAATGTTGAAGGCTAGCTGTGGTTTATACCCAGTTATGCCTTCTCCACCGCCACAAAGCCAAAAGTCCAGAGAAATTCTTCCAGGGGAATGGAGAAGGGTACTCTTTAAAGGAGAAGGAGAAAGAAGCCTAGCCCTAGGCTGTGCAAGGCTCAAAGGCCAGCTCCACATAAAACACACAATGTCCTTGTGTCTTTCCCTCTTACATAGTTGCTTAAAACATCGTTAAAATGCTGGTCCCAGAGGACACTTCACACCAGGGTCCATGGGAATATTTCCTGTCATTTCTCTGCACACACACACTTCTTTTAAATAGCAATATTGTGAGCTTCAGAAAGGAAATTGAGGTTGATGGAGTAATACTAATTTATACCAGCTGAGACTTAGCCCAGTGTCTGGTGTCTGCACACAAAATATTTATCAGCAAAATACACACTGGGTAATTTTTTTACTTCTCTTTTTTCCCCTATTCTTTCCTCAATGGAAAAGCATAAACTTTTTTAGTAGTTCATGTGGTTTCTTACAAATTAAGAAGTAAAAAGTTAAAGATAGTCACTTTGAGTACTAGGATTGAAAAAACATTGTCTTCAGGAAAAGAAAGGCTGCTCTGAAGACTATCCAAGTTTGTGAATTGAGAGTTTAGGGTTAGAAACAATACTTTGTCTTAACTGCAATTGACTATTGACAGTGTCAGAGGTGGTGAACTCTTCCATGGGCAATCCAGGAGCACGCCCTGATAGGTTATGAACAACATCCCTTAACAGAAACATACTGAAGCGTGGGCTTTTCCTGGGCTGGAAGTTTGATTTTTAGAATAAAAAAGTCTTCCTGAGCTGAGAGTGTAAATGCTCAGCATAAAATGAGTTGCTGTAGCTGAGCTAGTTATATCCTGTCAGCTGTTCTTTGGTTGCTCTCACTACCGAGGTAATGAAGTAGGATGTACTACAACAAAAAAGGAATTGCATTTACTGTTGAGTAAATGTGTACACGAGCTTCTACTACAGAGCAGCTGATTGTTGAGAACTGGTAGTTATGTGTGATCAGTTTGGTTTCCCCCTTTCTTATTTTGTTTTTCCTTAAAAATAAAAAATGGAGGCTGGGCTATGCGTCCTTTATTTGTGTGTTTTTTAAATTGAAATGAAAATTAATGTGTCTAGAATTGTCAATGTGATATTGAACTTTCTGGGTTTCTAAAATGTGACATCTCATCTGTTTGGTCCAGTTTTGCCTGCCGTTTAAATGGTTTCAGAAACTAGACTATTTCCTTCTTCCCCTTCTCCCAGGAAATCTGCATAACAAAACACACTCTGGTAACGTATTTCCATCATAACACAAATATTGGCATGATTCAGTGATTCTGTAGCAGAAGAGACATCTCCTGGATTATAGACTTGGGTTCTGAGGTGGGAAGAAGTACCTTCAGCATGAAAGATAGAAAAGAAAATGCTTTTATTGTTGATGATTTTAGTTTTAAAATGAGTCCAAGCAGGATTTTTGCCTGACTTAGAGAAGAGCAGATGTCTTTTTTAGCACTATTCATTTTTCATGGAAGAAAGGTTTCAAATTCTGTGTAGGAAATTTTACACACATATGCCCAGCAGCAGAATTATTTAATTATTACTTAATTGTTATAAGACCATACAAATGTCACTACATTTGGGGCTTATTCAGATGGCTTTTAAAATAATGAGGAGCTTTAAACTGGTTCGGGATGCCTTGAGGGTGTTCCTGGAGAGACCCCTGCACCTTCCTAGGACCACACCACCAGCCTTGTGTGTCCTGTGCACCAAGGGCTGGAAATCCTTGAAGTGGCACCCAGGTGGACATGGCCCATGGCAGTCACATCCCGGGATTCACACCGCGTGCGCGTGCGGGTGCATGCATCCACTGAGCTTGGGTAAGCCAAAAAGGACAGTCAGATGCTATTTCCCAACGAAAATCAGCAGACATAATCTTTCCTTTCTTCCCAAATCTCCTTGGTAAATACTTGAGTAGTGCAGATAGCTCCTGACCAAGCACAGTATTTAATTAACCTTAAAACTTTACCCTTAGCTATTAAAGTATTCCAAGCCTCCCAGTCTGCACTGGGCATTAATTAGGTCACTTGAACACTGCATCCCATTTTGTTGCAACATTAGATTCATTTCATATTTATGCTTTTTTTTCCCTCCCTTTCAGTGATGCCAGCAGGACTGCCTGTAAATGAGAAACCATTGTGTTTCTCAGGGGGAGCATCCTGTACAAATAAAAAAGCAGCAGAGTAAATCATTTTATAGCATATGGTGGATTCTAAGCCTCAAAGTACTCAGCTTTCCATAGCAGCAGAGGCACAAATGGAATCAAATGAATAAATTGCCATGTTTTCTTATTATGGATGTCTGAATTGAGAAGTTCACCTGCGCAGATACTCTGTTTTGTAATTGCCTGGTATTTGCTCTTCGTTACTAGAAAGAAGGCAGAGACAAGGCTTTTATCACCCCATTTTTCGTATATTATGTGCTAGCAAACAGTTGTGTTTAGGAACAGAGGGGTGATTATTCCATGCCAGGATCCTGAAGGTAGTGCAGTTACATGGGAGGAAAGTGGGCTGGTGGTGTTCGTTTATGGCACTGTCTGGGAGAAGGTGTCTGTGACACAAAAGGCTGCCATGGTGAGAGACCGGAGGAGGGCTGGCAGAACATGAGGGTGCCAGTCCTTCTCTGCCACCTCTGCAATACCCAGCTCTTCACTGGGAGCCTGATCTAAGACGGAGAATGCAATGGGTTCCTCTCAGTTTACAAACTGTAGGAACTCTGTGCCAGGTCACTCCAGTTTCTGTTTTTCTGCCATCCATTCTTCATACCCCAACCATCCCATTTAGCACATGGACTAGTGGCTGATCCCTCTCAGGTTTTTCTTGCTACCTTCTGAGGATGAATGCAGAACAATTAGGCCTGGTATTAAACTCAGAGCAGCAGAACAGAGCTACACACTTGATATATATTGCAAATGACTGGGGCTCTCCAGGCCTGATCCACAGTCTGGTACCACTGATTATAAGAGGATGATTATAAGAGGATGCTCAACAAAACCAAAATACTTTGTAGGTACTTAACAATGGCTGTATCAGCAAGTGACATAAAACCTTGTGCAAGTGGCTCACTACCCTGGTTAGCAGCTTGTGAAATTCCTACATTTTAGCTTTAGCACCTTATTCCCTAAACCAACAAATGACAAAGAGTGAAATGAGTAAAGACAGAAGAAGTTACTGATTTCTTGTTTTTGTCTGAAATACAATGTATGAGCATTCCCCCGATGTAGTTAGCACAGGAATGCTCCCTGCTGATCCCTGATGATGTGAAGTAAGATGCAGAAAACCTCTGTTTGCAGACTGTTAGATCTGTGCTTGAGGGGATAAAATATTAATCAAAAAATGGGTAGTCTCTGTGTCTGATTCTGAAGGGAATTTCCGTGTGATGTTAATCCTGTAATTCCAGTACAGTGTGTGTTGATTTTACAGTCTCATTACAGTGTGAAGAGAGGAAATACGCTTTTGCAAACTGATCCTTCATTTGAGAACCCTTCGTCTTGGGGAACACACAGCCAGGCCTAGCAAACACAACTCATCAATGCCTTGTGTGATTTTTAATCATTGTGATTAGTGCAAAAAGATAATAATAAGAGTAATTATGCTGTATGATAAGTGTGAAGGGAAAACACAAAGAATGATAACTAAAGATTTACATTGGTGACAGATGACCGTATTGAAGAGAGAATAACACAAAATGTCACCTACAGGGTGAGTTTTCAGAAGTGTCCTCTCCTCATTGATGATCTTGAGTGTCCAGAACAAACCAAGCCCTTTTATAAATGCTTAAAGTTGGGTTTCTGCTAAATAAGATGTTCCTGAGGAGAGATGTTTTGTGAATATGGCTCTGCTTACAGGTGATTGCTGTCTTGATGCCCAAAGTGTTCTCACACCTTGCTTTATGTTGTGTTGCACAGTCAGCAGGGCTCAAATGATTTGTGTTGTCTGTGAAGTGTAGACCAGACCTGTCTGATACCGTTTTTTGGTTTTATGTAGTACCTGCTCTGGAAGATTGTAAGGAACAAGAGCCTGTGATGGACAACAATATTTCTGTGGTGCCTTTTGAGAGACCTGCTGTTATAGAGAAGCTGACAAGCAACATGGGAAAGCGTAAAAGCTCCACCCCACAGAAGTTTGTGGGTAAGCTGGAAATGAGCCTTTTATTCTTTTTAGTGCATGGGTTATGTGCTATTGTAATTAGCCAGAAGAACAAGGGGAAAAGTAGCACTCTCACAACTTGGTTCTGATAAAACAATGGAGGTGGTTAAATCACAGCAAGAAATCATGATAATTATTTAATTCATTTTACCTGTCCAGAGAATTCAGAAGTGAAGTCTGCTATGATGAAAATGCCTTAGAAAACCTTGAGCTTTTTACTTAATGCTGTTTTGTTTGTGTTTTTTTAAAAAAGTTTTCTCTAGCCTTTTTGAGATTTAGACTTGTCATCTTCCCTCTCCTTGCTCTATAAAAAAAAAAAAAACAAAAACAAAAACAAGCTGAGACTGTCATATAAATATCTGTCTCCATATGTGTTAGAAAAAAACCAAACAACAAGTATCTCAAGACTTCTAATTTGTATTAAATTCCTGACACTTGGCAGCAACTGGTCTGGTAATACTGGCATGAGGAAGTAAATCACATCCCTTGTGCTGGAAGAAGTTCTTGCTCCAAGTGCAGTACTCTGCGCACAATAAACTTATTAATGCATGAATATGAAACAGCTTTGGGTGGCTTTTGGTTGCTAGATTTAGAATCCTAGGTCAAGAATTCATATTTTGCTTTGTGTCTTGGCATATTAAAATTATTAAGCTTGTAACAGGTGACAGTATGGAGAATTTTACTTGGTTTCAGCTGTAACTTAAAGCTTCTTTTTACTGCTACTGAAGCAATGCAAAACTTCTTAGGAGGGAAGCTGGAACAGTGAATTGTTTGGGGTAAGTGTCAGACTCTGAAGTCACCTAATAGGCGTCTTCCATGCTCACTGCCTGGAAGGGCAGTCACACAGAACTTAAGAGTATCTCATTCTGCCTACACTAAGGACACTTACAGAGAGGATCAGAGGACTGTAAGCAATTAGCACAGCCATTTAGAAAAGTTGTTGCCCCTCAGCTAAATGCAGATTCGGATGGATTTGTTAAATCACCTCTGAAGGTGGCTGTAAGTAACCTACGTGGTTTGGAATAGCAGGGGCCCAGCAGTGTGCAGCAGCTCACCTGGGGGACTGACACACTGCCCTGGCTGCTCTCGGTCAACTGACCATTCCCAAATATCAGTGCTGAGCCAAGGTTAGGCCACCAACGATCCATCCCACATGGGGAACGCTGGGAGACATCAGTATTTCCTATGTTGTTATATATTTAGACCAGAAAGGTGATTTTACTCATCCACTCATGCACCATTGACCGTATGTTGGTCTTGGGTTCAGAGGTAGATTTACTGATTGGAAATCCTTGCCTGAGAGATGCTGTACCACATTATTATTCTCTTCAGCAGGTTATGCTACTTCGTTGTTAGATAAATCTGTTTTTTACTGTAGGTGTAACATATCATTATCCATATGTAGGGAAAAAAGTACCACCTTTCATATTCACCATATCTTATTTTTCTCATCTCTAGTGGCATCACAGTGTTTAGATTGAATAACAGCAGTCTTCACTTGGCTGCCTTTCTTTTTTTTTTCCCTCTCCTCCACTATGACCTCACTTTTCTTCCCTTTTTCTCCCCAATTAAATATTGTTCAGCACTATCAGGAAGAATGTGTAATGGTTCTCTTGCTTGCAGGAAATTTTCCTGTGCATACTGCAAGCGTGGCACCTGTCCAAAACAACTTAATGGTGTTTATGAGAAGGTCATGTAAGCATAAGCTAAAATCTTTGCATGCTACATCTATCGATGCCTTACTGCTCTTTCTGATCAGCAATCTCCTAGGGACCATGGTTATGGACCACAGTCTCTCCTCTGGCTGAATTTTCAGGAGAAAAGGAAGCAGCGTACGGCAAATAGAATGAATTAATTTCTGCGTGAGAGACTTGGTTATATATCTGCTCTTGAGGTACTAGTCTTACCAGACCAGTTGAACTAGTGGAGTCAGAAAGTACAATTTGTGATGTGCAGGAGTGTGAGTACTTCTTTTTGCTTCTTGTTCAATGAGGGAGAGGCAGACACTAGTTAAATTAAAAGCAGCCATCTTCAAACTGGTCATGTAAAGCAGATTCACATATTTTCAGCTGGAATTTGGAGCTTACTCTCAGAATGTCACCGAGGTTAAGAACTGGCAGGATGCAAAAGGAGACATTTATGTGGCTTACGATAAGACCATGGTTGTTAGAGTAAGAATTAAAAATACACGGGCGTCTCAGAACAGATGAAGATCAGCCAGCTGCCAAATTACAGTCAGCTTCTGGTTAATGGGGGTCAGGGAGAAACTTCCCCAGGGGGAAATGCTGGAAGGGCTTTCTCCAAGATTTCTTGTAGCTTTCTCCCAAGTGTCCAGCATTGCAGCTGCTTTAGATACTGGATGAGATGGACTACAGGTAGCACCGGACAGCTGTGTCTGTGTGCTTTGATCTAGCTTCAAATACCTGTTTCAGGGTTTATTTGAATGTCATATGGCCAGAGGGGAGAATGTTTTTTCTTCTACTTCACTAATGTAGGGCAAGGATAAATAGACTTTGAGCATAGTTTAAATGAAAATTCAGAATGCTTGGTCTGATTAGCTAATTTGAAGTATAGAATTGGCTAAAGAGGAATTTAATTTGGAGACCATGTTGTACTGGTCTATTGTACTGTTTATTGGTTACTTCTGAGCTGTGTTTTACGCCCTCTCCTTCCCATGTTATCATTAATTTTACTTTTTTATGTCACACTCCATTTCTCAGGCTCTGACATCTTTGGAACTGGTTCATAATTAAAGGAATAAATAATTCAGGTCACTGGCAATTTACAGCTTTCTTTGCTGTCTGTGCTGAGTAACTAAACATGGATGATGAAAGGAATCAAAATAAGGTTTGCATCATTTATCCAAGTAGCCCATAAAGGATGAGTAATATTTCTTGATCTATAAAGCCTACAAAGGACTGACAGTTTGTTTGGCAGCTGGGTCAGGCCCTCACCAGGTCCCTTTCTTTATCCAAACACAAGAATGACACAGGTGGCCAAAGCAGGTGCCAGGCACCAGTGGGCACCAGACACACTTGCCTCGTGGAGCTGTCCTCCAGTCCCACTTTGGCCCCACTTGGGAAGGAGCTGCACTGTTTCAAGGGAGGCTGGAGCCACGTCCAGTTACAGAGCTGTCCATCCTGTCTGTGGCAGCACAGCCATCACAGACTGCCAGACCACAGCAAAACACTGAAAAGGGGATGTCTGATGGCAAGAATCATCCACAGGTCGTGTTAGATTGCCAGGACCATCGTTGAGTACACATCATAGGTACACAGACATGGTGTGGGGTCCAGCCATGTGAACAGTATTGCTGAAGAGAGTAGGAATATTCATGTGCTTCACTTTAGACTTACATTTAATTACCTTGATAACAGGGCTAAGTTCCCCAGCAGAACTGATGCCTCATCTCTAAGGACAACATGCATCACTTTAGAATAAGTCACACTAAGTGGAATGAATTATTATAGTCAAAAATAAAATGCTGAGTGATAGCTGTGTTGAAATGTACTAATGCAGTTTGGAAGAGATTTGGGATCACAGTTCTGTTTCTTATAGTGGTTTATACATATTGTGTTCCAAGCAATTTTGGCAAAAGGTGATAGAAGAAGATTCTTGAGTAATTTAATTCTTGAGTAGCCAAACCACTTGTAAGTAGTGACTTCTTGAATTTATTAACTTATAATACTGGAAAAAAAGTCTGTTTTTATGTACCAAGGAAGTGAAATAACAAAGACAATGAAAACCAAACAAAATTAATCAGACTTCATAAAATTAGCTTTAAAAGTTAGCTGTCAACAACCAGCTAATTGCATGTGTGAACACACAGAAGCATGTGTATCTTGTATCATATACATATAACCTTTCCTGTTTAAAGAGAAGTTATTCCGTGAGCTTTGCCTGTCCTGACACTCCCAAGCCAGCACTGGAAAAGCAGTGCTGCTGAGCTGAGCCCTGATGTAAGCAGTGGTCAGTTTGTTCACCTCCAAGGAGAGCTGTGATGCGTAACATGCCTGTGACTGCCGTAACGAACCAGCATGTGGTTCTGGTTTTGCACGTCTGTCATGCCATTGATGTAAAAAGGTTACAAGGATGTGAGTTTGGATTCACACACTGATGAATCAGCCAGCTTCAGCATCATTATGTATTTATTTATCCTGTGTCAATGAAAGTTGCTTTTGCCTTCTACCAAGTGAAACTAAGCTATTGGTTTCTGTATTTGTTTTCTTACCTAAATAGACACTGAGAAGGGACGGGTGTGTATGTGTCCTTTTTTTCTCAGTCCAAAAAGGATAGAATCTTTTTTTTTGAAGGAGGAAAACTGCAAAGATCAGCCTTCACTGCTCCTGTAAATGGCTTCATTCTTCATTCTTGGCCATGTGCTCTCATTTAATGTTTGGGGTTTTTTTTTCTGCTGGTTAAAGGATTTACGTATTGTGGCTCTAAAGGTGCCACCATAACTAGCCCCCTGTACCTGTTATTTAGGTTTCTCACTGTGCGGCCCTTTTCTAAGGTAGGTGTGAGGCCCCTCAGATTGTGAGGGACATGTGAAATGGTCCCTTGAATTTTGGGGAGAGTATGTCTAATGGTATACTCTGTCAGAACTTCAGTGACCTCAATATTTCAATCCGTTATCTACCAGTTAACAAGTATTTCCTAACTTAAAGTGTGGGCATGGTTCAGGCCCAGTGGAAGGTTTTTGGAATTGCTCTGGAAGTTGCTCTAGCCACATGTTTCTCCTGGAATAAATAAAAAAAAATTTAAAAAATTTTTAAAAAACAGAACCAAACAAACCAAAAAAAAAAGCTCTTGGTGAAGTTACTGTTCTATCCATCTCAAGACAGGAATTTTATTTTATTTTTTAATTATTATTTTAATTATTTTTTATTATTTTATTATTACTTTATTATATAAGGAGGTCAGTAAAAAAGTAGAAGATGGTTACACTCTGGAATAATTTCACCCCAAATCAGGGGGTTTCTGTCCCTCCCCACCCCTTTTACAGTGAAACATTGCAGTGATTGTGTTGATTTTGCTCATGCATGTACTCTTGTCTCTTAGGTGAGAAGTTCATGAGATTTGGCTATCCAGATATCCCCTTTGATATGAACCTAAGCTATGAGAAGGAGGCTGAGCTGATGCAGTCTCACATGATGGACCAAGCCATCACCAATGCAATCACCTACCTTGGAGCTGAGGCACTTCACCCCCTGATGCAGCACACACCGAGCACAATTGCAGAGGTGGCCCCGGTCATCAGCTCAGCTTACGCTCAGGTCTATCATCCCAGCAGGATAGAGAGGCCCATCAGCAGGGAAACAGCCGACAGCCACGAGAACAACATGGATGGCCCCATCTCCCTCATCAGACCAAAGAGTCGAATCCAGGATAGAGAGGGCTCCCCCAGCAATAGCTGCCTGGATTCTACTGACTCAGACAGCAGCCACGACGACCGCCAGTCCTACCCAGGAAACTCTGCCTTAACCCCCAAGATAAAGCCAAACCCGGCTTACGTGAAGGAGGAGGCCAAGCCTTTGGATGTCACAAAAGCTTCTAAGGGCTCTTTAAAGGATATGTACAAGGTGATCAACGGAGAAGGGGAGCAGATTAGGGCTTTCAAGTGCGAGCACTGTCGCGTCCTCTTCCTGGACCATGTCATGTACACCATCCACATGGGCTGCCACGGCTACCGGGACCCGCTGGAGTGCAACATCTGTGGCTACCGCAGCCAGGACCGCTATGAGTTCTCGTCGCACATAGTCCGGGGGGAGCACACATTCCGCTAGGCCTTCTCATCCAAAGGGGACTCGTATGAAGTAGAAGAACTGCACATGAAGAAATACTGCACTTACAATCCCACTTTTCCTCAGACATTGAGACGCCTATTTTGTTGTTGTTGCTGTTGTTGTTGTTGCTGTTGTTTAATTATTATTATTAACCTTATTTTTTGTGGACCCAACCTCATTTGCTCTGCCTAGCTTAAGAATGGAAAGAAGGAAGGGAATGGATAAAAGAGGGGTTTGTTGTGGCCATTGCTTTTTGGGGAGTGACCCGCCTCGCTTTCTGGGGGAATTGGAAGGCAGTCTGTGTCCGCCTCAGTCAGTTGTACACCATATCCTCTTTTGGGATATCGCTCAACCCCGCCAGGTGCTTTCAAGTCCCAATGAGATGCCACTCATTTACAATTTCAGAGGAATAGGTAGAAACATTTCAGAGGAGAGCCTTTTTCTAATGTGTAGATATAGTGTGAGCTTTCGGTGGCTGGAGGAAAGGGGGGGAAATTTGTTCTGCAGAATGAACAATTATTTTTAAAGCAAAACTGGTAGGGAGTTAGGAGCATGAATCAAAGTCAATATTCCTTTCAAAATTACTTTCAAGGGTGAGCTGTTTTCCTGGGTTCAGTGTATTGCCTTTCTAGAATGTAAATAAATTAAAAAAAAAAAAAAAGAAATGTATGTCTTAACACTGTACCACATTAGTCATTTAGTTTCATAAGTCTGAGGGCCTTCTGTGGTAAGTTTGAGGCTTTGTGTTTTTATTTTCCTTAACTTATGAGGCACCTTTTTTTAGAATTGTTGATATTCTGTTACTCCATGCCTATGTGTTGTCTCACTGGCTTTTTAGAGACCCTTGGGAGCCTTACTTCTTTAGTTGCACCCTAAGTTTTAAGAAAGAGCATTTAGAAATAACATTTAAACTTACTTCTAGGACAGTAAGTGGCCTAGGAGTGGGTGAGAGTCTGTAGTTTACTCAAGAGGTTCTGCTGCTCTTCTGAAATACTTTTGGGTTAAAATTATGGATTTAAAAATGACAAAAGTACTAGTAGCAAAGTGTTCTTTAAATATAGGTATATATAGATATATAATTATGTAAATACTTTCTCATTCTACTATCACAGTGTTAACCTCTTGGCAACAGCCTAAACTAAGACTTGCAGCTGGGAAAGCATTAGGAGCCAGATCCTTGGCCAGCATCAGTCCTCTTGGCTCCACTGAATTTAATGGAACTGCCCCAACTACTTCAGCTCCATCAGGATCCGAACCTTGACTGTTTTTTCTCCTGTTGACTTCTTACTTGCTAATTTGCTGAACCACTGATTTCCTTTTGTCTGTAAGTCATCAATTCTGCTTAATTTAGGGGTGAAAGTATTAGCAGGTTTTGCTGGATAGCCTTGGCTCCTGGTGAGCACAGAAGCCTGGCAAACCAAGAGGTCACATACAATCTTCTCTGCTTCTTCAGAAAGTGCTAAGTGGAGATGTAGTTGCTGTGTATTGATTTAGACTTACAGATTTCATTTTTATTCCTAATTTATTAATTTCTGTGTAGGGAAAACAAATGGAGAAACACACTCCAGAGAGAGTCCTTGACCTACAGACTGGACAAGAAAACAAGTCCACTGATCTGTTTTGTTTCCTTTCTTTCTCTCTCAGTAAATAACAAAGCCAGCAACCACCCAGCAAGTTGCATCAGTAAAAACTGGGCTTAAACCTACGGGACAGATTGCCATTGAAACCCAACTGTTTGTACCAATCACAATTGAAATGTTGTTGTTTGGCAACAAGAGCACAGCTTGAGAATGGAAAGATCTGCATGGGTTTAACCCCCTCCGCACGCACAGTCTCCATGCGCTTGGGGAGACCTTTTCCAAAGGATAAAGTTACTAAAGTATAAAAGAGAGAGCAAGATCAGGCCATAATGAATTCCCATCTGCTCGCTCCAATCTGTGCACTTGATGCATATGCCAGTTTGCTGTTCGTTTTGAGGGTACTGGGTTTTTTTCTTCTTCTCTTCCTAGACCTGGAGCATTTGAAAGTAGGAGCTGAGTGGTATTGATTGAAATCTTTTTATGGTGACATTTTTGGCAGCTAGAACCTGTGTTTAGAAAGAATACAGTAGATCATGGCCAGATTACCTGATGACTGCTTCCCAGCACTGCAATACTATTAAGTAGGAGCTGGTAAAGTCTTGCAGTAGCCTATTAATTATAATACAATATGGAGAGAAATGTCATCTTGTGTAATGTGAGACCTATCAAGGCTGGGAATATGCAGGCTTTGGAGACACAGATTTAAAGATCTGTTCCCAACATTGTTCTTAATGTCGTTGGGTTCCTCCCCCTCCTTCTTTCTTCACCGTAATATAGAGGAAACTGGGGCAAATGAACCACTGCTGTCCTCTGGACCATCCTCATTGTCTTGTGCCTGGTGCAGTCAAAGGAGTTTGTTCAGGAGAAAAGCAGGGGGATGCTGCAGGGCATGGCTTTTATTCCGTGTGGCTGATTCTCTGCTGTTAGGGAGGTGGGCTTAGGAGGCGGCCAGCCACGCTTTGTGTCAGGATGTGCCTGGAAATTCAGAAAAGAAAAAAGCAGTTGTGATTTGCTGAGGTAGGAAAGGTCTTTTAAGAACAAGGTGGAAAGGGAAAGGTTCTTGGGCCTGAGGGTTGCTGAGCTTGCCTGGACCTCCAGCAAAACACATGCCCAAGCCAGAGAGAAAGGTTGCCAGCAAATCCTTTCAGTCTCTGAGGGCAACACTCCGTTCTCCCCTCTGTGGTCAGTGAAAGAACATTGGGCTGTGGTTTCTTGGAATAGTTAGCACTAGGGAAAAAGTGTTTAAAATTTCTGCCGTTGTTTGGGAAAGCACCGGAATACGGGAAAGGTAGAGAATCTCTTGTGTATCCACAAATCAGTTGGCTGCAATTATATCTGCAGTTCGTTAGCGTGCACTTCGGTTCACTGATGACTCACTGATACCTCCGGTGGCGTGTGTTCTGTAGACATCTAAAGGATCACATGGGGAGACCCACTGATTTTGGACCTGGCTTCAGTTAAGTCCAGCTTCTTGATCTAATGGTAGCATGTGAAATCTGTCCTGGTGTCACAGGCACAGGGAACTGGGGAGGCACTGGGGAGTTATCTTACAGAAACTACATTTTTTGGAGAGGAAGAAACTCGAGGGATCATGTTAATTTTTATTATCAATGTCCTTTTCTAAACATTCACTGAAGATTTTTATTCTAGAGTTAAGAAAAGAAGAAAGATTAAATTCTAGTTCAAATTTTGAACAAAATTTTGGATTAACATGTACTTTAGAATTCAATTCCTACGGAAAATTATTAGAGAGCTTTATGTAATGCAGTTTGTGCTTTCACAAAAGTGAGCAAAATGGGGCAGCAGAGATTTTCTTCTTTGCTCTCTGCAAGAATTGGATTTCTAAGAAAAGCTCTTGAGTTTTGTCAAGTTCATTAGTCATTCATAGTGTACTAGGAATTTCAGTAGCTAATCCTTGGCCTCCAAATCCGTTTGTTCTGAGTATTTGGTGCTGGAAATCGAACCTGGCTGATTTTTATTGGACTCTTTTGAAATTCTTGGAATCAGGTTTCCGGTTAGAAACATGCATTTGCAAATTTAGAATTGGCTTCCTGTGAGCATTCCCCATTTTCATTAAAAAGGAAAAAAAAAATTCTGTGCACATCTCTGCCAGTAAACCCTTTTGCTTCTTTTACATCAAAAATGGCAACATTCTGACTCAGTTTAGAGGATTACAAGCCTATTAATTGAAAGAGAAGTGTGACTGCTTATTCTGCTCTTGGTGTGATCCATATCCTTGGAGCAAAGGGCATTATCTATATATCTGCAGTTATGACTGATGAATTTTACAGCCACCTCTCTTTGTAATCAGTTAGAAGTGCACATCAAAATATATTGCATTTTTCAGTAAAGCCTGCTCTTTACTCAGTAACTTATGGGATTAAAACAATTTTATTCTCCTTAAAAAGTGCTTTCATCTATGATGTGATGTGAAAGGTGTCTAGGCATTAACCTGTAGTGGTCCGTAGTAGAGAGGAAGATTTTAAATGGATTCATTGGCCTGATTTTTTGTGGTACTGGTGTCTACAGTGTGAGGACCCAGCTCACAAAGTAGCCATGTGGACCTAAAGTATGTTTACTGCAAGGTGAAGAAATTCTCAGTTGTCAGTGTTTCCAAATTTCTCTGTTTACAAGGGCTTCCCTAAATTTGTGCTGTCAGGCAGGAGGTCAGTAATGAAACCCAACCCTTCAAAACTGGGCTTTCATGGGACATTATTTCTGTTGCCCAGGTCCTGAGCTAGCTTGTTCTGATTTGAAAGAAGCCAGACAACAGACACTCCTTCCTCCAGAAAGAAACTTTGGAGATAATTGCAGCAAAGGTGCTTATTTCAGCCAAGGGCAGGAGCTACAGTAATACAGTTCCTTGGCTGGATAAATTCCTTTCCTTAACTCTTGCTGTGCTTTACAATGTCATGAGGGGGGGAGGAGGGAGGCTGTCAGAATTGCCTAAAGTCAGTGTGGGATTTTAGGAAAAGGATGATGAAATTGGCTTTTCTGCTAGTAATTCTCATCTTAGCTTGGCTTAATAGCATTTAAAAACAGAAAATGGATGGCCTGTGGTCTGGGGCAGCTGGAGAGCTTGAGAAAGTATATTTATATATATATGGTATTGTGTAGTTAGATATACGCTTTATTGTATATGTGCCTTTTCCAAATGCATTTTGGGAGATCCTGATGTCGTTTGTGATATCCTACCAGACCCTTTCAGAATGCACGACAAAAACCAACCCAAAGGAAATATCCCTTCTCTTGCTCTGCACCCTCCTTGGCAGCTTGACCTGGAGAGAGGACTCTGTTTGGTACTTTGCTGAGAGATTTCCTGGAGTCAGCTGGCTTTTAGGAGTGGGAAGGGCTGAAAATTACCCTAGCAATGTGCATTCCAGCTATCCAGCCAGAGCTGGTCTGTAGCTGGTCCCAGGGAGCACGGCATCCCCAGCGTGATGCCAGGACTAACCGTGGGAGCCCCCAGCTGCACTGTGCCCTACAGAGAGCCAGGGAAACGTCTCCTGTGTTCTCCCTCTCAGCACTTTAAGTAAAGCACCCTTGAAAATGGACTATGCTCTGCTTTAAAGTTCCCACTTAGGACTGGGAGCAGGCTTTAAAGTACTTGCTTTTGCTTCAGCCTGGAAAAACAAATGTGGCGAGTCCTTTGGAAGTGGTTTGCAAGTTTGTCTGTCACGCTGCTGCCACCCCAGGAATTGTCATAGAGACAAGAGAAACTCATCAGTAGCAGGTGTTCAGGGGCTCCATGAGCTGGAGCACTGTGGTGACGAGCACAGTGCCAGTTCTGGGACTTCCCCGGCAGGTGGGTGGCCTGGTTTCAGGTGCAGTTGTTCTCCCTGCAGGGCCGCAGAGCTGAGCGTGCCAGCACAGCCACGGCAGGAGGGCCACCGTGGGCAACGTGGCTGAGCCAGCAGGCTTTGGGCAGAGCCTGAGCCCAGGAGCAGCCCAGAGCCACCCCTTCGGCAACGCTCTGCTGGGCCCAGGCCACAGCAGCCAAAGAGGGGTGGTGAGGGGAGCAATTAGGTAGAAAAGAGCTAGAATTTGCTCCATAGTAAATAGATTCCCTTTTATCCCATTGATGTGTTCTGAGGTATAAGCAAAGGAGAACATCACTGGTTCCCAATTTGATTTTTAATTTGACCTTCTACAACCCCACCTGAAAGGGTGGGTTGTGTCCTTCTCCTACCCGGCTCTAAAATGAGCAGAGGACAGTCAGGAGGAGGTGTGGGCTCAGGCTTTGCCGTGCTGCATGCTTAACAGGCCAAGAAAACAATAAAACCAGTCTCTGTTTAATTCACCTACCTTCCCAGCTGAAAGTGCAGATTCCCGGTTCCTGTTCGCTTCCAGCCTTTGGAAAGGTGGTTATCAGTGTGCTCACTTGGGTCCTCGTCTTTGAAGATAACTTCCCATGCTATCTCCTTCTGTACAAACTTCTCCTTTTCATCTTGGGGCCTAATTAACCAGTGGACAGAAATGATCATTTCAACAGAAACCTGCATAGTTGTAGTAAAACTCATATTTTTTTACAGTTGCAAAAAAAACCACAAAACAAAAAAACTGTGATATTTTGACTAGCAGTGCGTGAAGTATTTCAACAGAGTGAATGACAATGAAGTTAATCAGATCATGTCTTGAGAGGGGCTGGTACCGTGTCAACCCTGTTGGGAGAAAGGGAGCAGCCTGGCCCAAAGCTGGGGCCGATGCTTCCTTCCCACAGCGGGTGTTGGTTTAGGCGACTGCACTGCAGCCCAGGAAAACATTTGAGCACCATCAGCCTCGTGCCATCCCTTGGGCTGGGTCTGGAAGCGCACAGGAGCTTTGCAGCTGCCCTTGCGTTTGATGGCTCCCATGAGCTGTGAGATCAGGGCCGGGGGGTGCAGCACAGCGGCTCTGGGCACGCCTCGGTCGCAGCGCTGAAGGCGCGTTCCTTATTTTGTGTAGCAGCCTTAATCCCTGGCCCTCGGCAGTACCTGGGTACCGGCAGCCTCTGGTCTGTATCAGCAGGCTGGATAAAGGATGGATGCCTCCCGCAAGGCATGGGGGGAGCACGGCTCCTTACGGGCACAACGGGGCCAGTTTGCAGTAAATTGGGCCATTTAGTTTTACCTCAAGTGACATCGAGTAAGAAAAGCTTCTTGCAGGGGTGGAGGTCACTGAATCCCTACTATGCACTTATTGGGATTTGACATTGCTTACTGGAAATGGATGTTCGTTCCTGAACACACTGTAACAAGGGAAGGACATTTTTCGGTTGTTTTTGTAGTCATTCAGATTCTGAAACTGTGATCAATTATTTGACGCATTGTCAAGTGTCCTCAGAGCTTGAACACGTTCACTTCCTCACCATGTAGCAGTCTCCTCTGGCTTTCTGTGCTTTTCTCTTTCCCCCTTTTCCTTCTTGGAGCTTTAAGTCTGGGCCTGCTCTTATCTCCTGTAGCTTTGGGCTGTCTAAGGGTGCGGGGGGTTGGTTTTTGGGGTTTTTTTGTTCATTGGCTGTACAGTCTGTTTACATATTTTTGTACTCAAGTGTAGTTTTTTATTAAAAACAGGAAAAAGAAAAAAAAGATAGTTGATTTGAGAAAAAAAATTAAGGTACGTACTCTTTGTAACACTTTAAAGATCTAGGGTACCTTCGAGATGACTCTACAGTGATGTAATTATAATACGTATATTTGCCTTCCTTTTTAGTTGGTTTTATTTTCTGGTTGTTTTGGGGTTTTTTTTTCCTAAAATGTATATCTTTTTATGAGAAACTGGAAACTTTTAATGCAAATGTTTAGAAAGATTTAAAATTGTAAAGTAAAAAAAAAAAAAAAAAGAAAAAAAAGAAAAAGGTCATATAAAAAAAAAGACCTGTTGGAAGAAAATGCTTTAAAAAACGTTTTACTACTGTTGTATTCCAGGGTGGGGGTTACCAACCCCAAATTTGCTTCTTATGTTCATTCTTGGATCCTGCTTTCTAAATGTGATCATTGCAGACATGGATAATTTGCTTGTATTAATTCTAAAAACAAAAATCACCGACATTTGGGTTATTTTTCTGTTCAAGTGCAATACTTACCCCAACATCTTATAAATGTACTGTGCTTTCTGTGTTCCTTCCTCAGTCCACACAAATCAGTGAAACAAAATGCTCTGCCCTAAATGCATTTGAAGATATGGTTCAAGTAAACAGATTGTGACTGACAAAAGATGAGAAACTGTAAATTAAGGCCAAAGCCCATAATTTACCTCCTGCATATTGTTGGCATTGAAACACATCCACATCCAGAATTAAGGACATACCTGTTCTTGACTCTTCCTTCCTCTTCTTTTCTAATTGCAGCTTTCTTTTTTAAGAAAAGCACTTAATATTGATGTTTATTAAAAACGACAAAAAATAAAAAGATCTTTCGGTCTGATCCAAAACCCACTCAGTGGAGACTCCTGTTGACTTTGATGATGGATTTTGGATTAGGCCTAATCTCTTAGCTAGGGCAAAACTGCCATTTACTCTAATGGGAGAGATTTGCCTGCATAAGAATTACAGGACTTGTGTCCTTTATCTACCTGAGAGACCAGAAAAGCTTCTTTAGAGTTGTCCTTGTCTTATATAAGTTTAGATGGGACTTGTTTTACATATCATACATATTTATATATAGTGTATTTTTAATGCCTTCCCTTCCCCCCTTCCCCTCCCCCAGTAGACTGAAGCCGCTGTTCTGTAAATATGTATTTAGGTACGGAATTAAAAAAAAGAATAAAATCCCATTGAGATTTCTTGGAAAGGCAGTTACTGCGCATGCACAGTAGCCACTTTTGTCTTCTGAATTTGTATTTAAGAGATTTCTTTTTAATAATGACAAAGGCGAGGAGACTGTATCCCCTTCTGATGGATTGCCAAAATCGTTGCCCAGGTGTACGAGGTGAAGAAGAAAAACGCGTTCGGTGGGTGACTGTGGCGGTGCCCGCTGGGTCTCACTCCTTGGGCCGGATTCTGGGAACCTCCGGTGGGCGGCTCGGCTCCTGCTGCTCACCGGGGCCGCGCTGAGCAGTGGGACCCGGGCACGGCCCGGCCCCTTCGGGCAGCGGAGCTTCGGGCTGCCGGTGTGTGACCCGTGTGTCACGGTGTGACCCGTGTGTCACGGCATCTTCCCCGGCTGCTCCAGAGCTGCGCTCTGCCCTCCTTAGTGCTCTTTTCCGGGCGATTAACCTGGGAAATGACCCTTTTTTCCTCCCAGGTTAAGAATTTTTAGTTCCGTGATAGATCTTCTGAGCTCAAATTGAGGACTCTTTTAAATTTAAAAAAAAAAAAAAAAAAGAATTAAAGAATGACATCAGAATTTACTCCAAAAGCCAGTGAAGACACTGGGAGTTGTCCCACTTCTTCATGTGCTCATTGGAAGGTGCTCTTGTAAAAGGAGCTCAGAAACAATTCCTTTGACAGTGGTGCATGTGAGCAACCCTAATGTAAACCTGTATCCCCCTGCTAAAAGAGTTTTGCCGCTATAGACTGAACTATGGGACTTGTTGTTATTTTTATTTTCTTCTTAGCGTACATGCATACATATGGTTGCACATCTGTATGTGTGTGCTCTGTACCTGTGTGAGTGTTGTACAGCCATGTGAGAGTGGGAGTCCGTGTGTGTGTGTGTGTGTGTGTGTATAAATAAAAGAAGCTGCAGAAACTTTGTAATACTTTGTGAAAAGGATTATATTATAAAGGTTTGTACTGTCTTGAGTGCACAGCTACTGGAATAAATGTAGGGAATCTCAGGAACAAGCATATAATTTGTCCAAGAATTATTTCTTCTCAGAAGTGTAAGTGCAGTTTTTAATTCTGTATATTATTTAATATTTTACCAATAAAAATAAACTTCTGACACGAAAGGGTTTTCCATTCAAGCTTTCTGGACACCTTGGTGTATGCATACACTTTTCTTTCTTGCAGCAGAAAACACACGTGGTGGTTTGGCACCTCCCAGGAATCGCATTTCTACCTGCTCACAAATCCTGTTAATTAACTAGAGAGACTGAGCGTGTTATGAGTTGGGGTTCTGAGCATGGGTTATGAGATGGGGAGTTGGGCACAGATCTGCTTTTAATATTCATTGGAGCTAAAGAAATGCCTTCCATCAGCTTCAGCATCAGTGAGAGAAGTGTCCACGAGGGTCCTACTGTGTCAAATGGTGGCATCAGTCACCTGCCAAGCGCTCTGTCGTGTTTTTGAAATGAATTAGTGGCCTAAGATTTTTCTGGAAACGCTTGGACTGCACACACATTTCCTTTGAACCCTTCCCTCAGCATGGGTTTTTGGCTGAATTCCCTCTTTCGTATCCAGAGGTGATGTTCCCAGTAGGGATTTGTTGGGCATTTAACATTGCCTGACTTGTCCTTCCTTTCAGAACGCAGCTATCGACCTGGTAGCATTCGCAGTACAAACTCTTCAGAATAAAAGGAAGATCTCATGAAGCTTCATAAATTGTTTGTTGTTTGTTTTACAAATCTCTTGTAAATTCTTGGTTAAAGATTAACCAGCCTCTCCCCATAATAAAAGTGTTCATCATTCACATGAGAATGGAAATTCCTTAAGATATCATCTGAATAAAAGTTAATCTTCCTTTAAGTCATGTTTGATGTATGTTGTCTCCAAGGAATGCTCCTGTTCAATGAGCAGAATTTCCCCTGATTTCTTTCACACAGGATTGCTGGGTTACTGATTTTGCTTCAAAAAAACCTCAAAATTCAGCTAACGGGACAGTCTGAATCTTTAGTGCCTGGAGGAGAAATCCTGTTGTGCCATTGTAGGACAGAAACGACTGGCTTGATGGACTCAGGGTCCTGTCCCAAAACTTACTGGAGATGGTGATGATCTTTTCCTCGACTTCAGCTAAGGATCTGAGATGATGAGGGGAGAGCTCATAGGCAGAAATTAAATGACGCGGTAATCCTCAGGACTGCTGAGTCATTTGTAGGGGTGAGACTGCATGGCCTCATGTTATTAAGGAGGAGACTCTTGGAAATCTCCTGGCCTTGATGCAGGGCCAGCGTGGTGCCATGCCTGTGTCCGGACAAGAGTCATGCCTGGGGTGCCATTGCCTTTCCCTCTAGAGCACCCTGTCAGCAGCTGCAAGCAAAGGGCAGGTTGACCTCACCCATCCAACTCTTACCTCGGCAGCAGGGAATCGTGTCTGTTCCCTCCTCTGCATGGCTTTTGCTGGGAAACCCTTACTGTATTGAAAACTGCCTTTTCCTCTTTATAGCAACAGATGCTCAAAAATTACTCCAGTGACCAGTGTCAGCAATGCCACCATCACCCAGTCTTCCTTTGATCTATGGGAGGCCAGTGGTTTAAAAATATTTAATTATTTTCTTTGTTGCTGCATCAAATGATGTACCTGCAGTGGTGTTTGAACTGCAGCATCACCCTTCACATTAATTACTGGATCAATCTTGTAGCCAGGTAAGCGTCGTATTTCTGACCTGCCAGTCCAGCCCTGCATTCTGCCAGTGGCCTTCTCCAGCTTTACCAAAACCAGTATCATTTTCCCAGTTAATAAAGGTTAAGCCTTGGTTTCTGACTTTGGCTTCTATAGCACTAATATTTCTATTTTTATGCAGTACTTCCAAGAATTTACTGGAGTTTCTTCTGAGGGTGAGTTTGTTTTTAAAGCGTGGTGGATCAAAGCACGTTTTCCTCCATCTCTGTGCTCGAATGTCAAATCCCAGCCCTGCCATGAATCATTTCCCGCCACGACACTGCGGAATATAAAACGGAGCCCTTGTTAATGGGAGACAACGGCAGGGCCTCAAAATCCCATTATAAAACTCGCAATAATCGAGGGACTAAAAATACATTTTGCTTGGATTGCAGTTTGAACATGCTTGGGTTGTTTTTTTCTTTCTTTTTAGTCGATCCTAATGTAGTTAGTCCTCAATAAACCCAGCTTTACCCTTGTGCCCTTCAGTGCTTATTTTTGTCTCTTCTTGGTGCATCGTATAAACATTGTCATAACTTCCAGCATGCAATTATAAGTGTTTGTTTTGGGTTTTTTCACAGCAGAGTACCTCAGGAGCCACAATGACTTCTGGATTCAATGAAATATGAGTTGGAAGGATTACTGTGTAAGTACAGAGTCGCCTAAAATTTTAGACTAAGAACGAAAGCTCTTTTCAAAGAAATATACTTGTGAAATAGCCTTTGTGTTTCCTGTTAATTCCTGGTACAAAGATTAGGGATGGAGTCCCAGAGTACGATATTTTCCGGGGATTTCTGTCAGTGGAGAAACTGAGCCCTTGTAATGAGACTATAGAAGTGCTCAATATTATCTCATTATTTTTCATTAATCCGCGCACACCAGCCCGCCTCCACACGCTGTAATTCCATGTTACCACCCATGTTCACATTAAAATAGGAACAGATTATTCAAGACTCCCACACAAATCGTGAACCTCTATCCCTTCTGATCTGTCACCGGCCATCCCTGAGACGGAGGAACCTCTTCCCTAGGTAAGGAGTCATCTTTAAACCTGGCAACCCAGCCCTTCAGAGCTAAATGCCTATTTTTATTCCTGGCAAATGCTCCTGTGGTATCCAACATCCAAGCCTGGATGAACCTACCCTGTCAGAACTGATTTTTAACAGAAAATTGCTTTTCAATGAATCCATTCTCTATGGAAAGTGTATGCTTTTCATAGATTTGGGAGGATTTGGGGATTTTTTCCCTCAATAAGAAAGCTTGAAACTCTAAACCCTCGGAAGGTTTCTGTGTTATTTTTTTTGGTTTCAAGAGGAAATACTTCCCTGCCCTCAACTCCTGTTTTCATATCAGTTCAAATAATGTCAAGACACTCTTTGCTGCTCTTTCCCATTATTTTTGTTACTTTTCCTGTTTCAGGCTGACTGCGTGTAGTTGATAGGGTGTGGCGAGGAATGTAAATTATTATTTTCATGTAGGTGTGGTAGCTATTCAGTTGTAAATCCTGTTTTCAATCCTTCTGACTATTTTATTTGTGATCTGTAATATTGATTTGTCTTCAGAGCAGAGAACGCTGCAATCTATCAGGAGCAGGGACATTTTATTCCTTGCTAAAATAATTCAAAGCACTCCCAGAAATCTGCGAGATGAGAAAAAAAGAGATCTTCCTTGAAGCATTTTTTTTCCCCCTCTTTGAAATGAGTTGAGGAATTTGTTTCTGTGGTTGATTTGTTTTTATCAGTTAGTTGCAAAATCTGACCAGCCTCGCCTTTCAAACCCATCTCCCATGATAACCTGCCACTGGCTGTCTCTTGATAAGCGACTTTTAAAAAAACAAGTTGAAAGGTTTGCGTCTGAACGCAGCTCAGGATGGTGGAGGAACAGGGCTGAGCTACAACAGGCAGCTCTGCAGTTGCTGTTGGAGTCGAGTAAAGCTGTCAAGCTGTTCCCAGTTCCACACAAGCCGTAGCAGCCGTGCCTGAAACACAGCTGTATTTTCCCACAAGCTGTGAGGGCCTTTTGGCAGCCGCAGGCAGCGGGACCGCAGATGCTCTGGCTCTCCAAAGCCTTTCCAGCTGGTCCCGCCTTGGGAAGGATGAGCTGCTGGGTCAGGCCAGGGGTCCCTCACCCACGGGACCAGACCCTCTGCCGCTCCAGATCTGCCTGGCCTGAGCAGCCTGGCGGGAGCTAAGCTGATTTGCCCTGTGTCTCTGCGAGATGCCAGTGCTGCTCTCAGCCCCCGGGGCTGCTGTGTGTGCTCCTCTGGCTGTGCCCTCCTCTGTGCCCAGCCCCTCCTGTGCACATGTCCTGGTAACAGCTATTGTAGCCAAAACCATCCTTACAGCATCTGCCTGTGTCAGCGCAACTGGGCTTCTAGATGTCTGTCAGTTCAGCCTATCTCATTTTTGGATAAATCTGGAACCTAGGGCTACAATCACTGCTGAGGTTTTTTTAAAAATTATTTCATTTTTATGGCTAGCTTTAGGCCTGTAGCATCCTTGTGCCTGAGGCTGTGACTAGTAACAGTTAATGGTCTCCGTGAAAACTGAAGTTTAGGTGTCACATGCTGCACACTCAAAGCTGATGGCCCGTTCTGGCCAGTGTACTGTGAAAAGCCTGGAATACAGTTGTCCTTGGATACCTCTGCATATTGTTCTCTATCGAAAGAGATCTTTCGAAGGCTTACCTGAAAACAACCCATGTCCTTGCAGGTTGAAAAGCTTCTCCTTTCCCTGAAGTGGCAGAAATGTGCAGTGTTTGGGCACAGGTTGCGTTTCCCAAGCAGGGAGTGCATGGTTAGGCTGTCTGCAGTACATACAGAGTGCTATGCTGCTGCTCTGTGGCCATGAGGAGGCATTTAAAGTGCTTTTTCTTGGGAGTTCTTTTTAAAAATTTATTTCTTCAGTCAAGTGTTCTCTTTATTTGCCTTCAGCTTTCCTCCCCATTTCTTCCAGTAAGAAAACAGAAGTTGTCACTAGACGTTAGAACACAGCAAGGTTTAATATTTAATATTAAATAATCAATATTAACGCGGGTTAATATTGATTATTTGCATGACGTTTGTTTCTAGAAGCCCTTCCGAGCTAGCTGGTGTTCTAGCACTGAGCAATATAAGTCCTGGCTCACACTAATGTGTTCAGCATCTAATTATAAAAAGAAACCAAGCTTCTTCTCATTTTCAGAAGTCCAAAGATCTTTCTGTAATGCTCCTTTCCTTTATTTGTCCAAGCCTGGATATTAGATTTGGAGACAGTATTCCAGTAACTGTCCCTCTGGCATTTTTTTACTTCTTGAGACTATTCCCTGTGTAGTTCCATATAGCTGTACACAGAGATGGATCTCCTTGTGTGTGCGGAGCAGCTCCACGGGGTTTGTGGAGCAGCGAGCTGAGCTCACAGCTGTGCCCCGCCCGTGTGCGCTGTGGTAGCTGGGCTCTGAGCCTTGGCTCCCTGCCTGCTTCCAGAACACAGCCCCCTGCCCATACCCATGACCGGCATCCCTGGGTGCCGCATCTGAAGCCGCGATGTGCTGAGACACGCTGGTCAAATGAGTCCAGCTGCCCAACAGATCCGGATGGCTTTGGATAACTGACATCCTGATCTTCATCAGATCTGCCTCATGGGCGACCGTTACCGGCTCTGTTTCTCTGGGGTTTTTTCTTAGATCTTTTGATAAGATATTAAATTATCTGGGTCTAAACCACATCTACATTGCTCAAAACACTGCAGCTGGATGATGTCCTAGTTGTAGGTCCTCACTGGTACAAAGATGGGCTTTGATCCTTTTAATATGTGAGCACTGATTTTCTGTTTTCTCCAAAAGCAGAAGAGAGGGGGAAGGCAGTAACCATGTCAAATGCCACTAGTTTTACCCTGGTCAGATCTGCTGGAAAGGGAATTTCTAAGCTGAAGCTGGTGTGATGCACCCTGTACAAGACATTTCGGCTGCTCTTAGGAGACAATTTTATGTAAGAGGAAATGTAAAGGACTTTCTGCATTTGATATAGACTCAGTTACAGAAGAAGCCCTAAGCTGTTAAGGAGGAGGAGGTTTTGAAGATAACATCACTAGCCAGTTCGTTCAGCCTCACGTGAAATTGCTGATATTTTAGTGATCTCTGGCTCACCTGTCCTGCCAAATTGAGATGACTGTAGGACTGCTCACACACTTCATCTCATTGTATAAATTACTGCACTGCCAAGACTTCTTTGAGACCCAGGCTGTCAATAGAGAAACCTTTGCTGTTATTTCAGGGCAATCTGTGCATGCCTAGGCGAGGCTGAATAAACCACAGATGACCTCTGATGTAATAAATTACCTCTAGTCGTTTGTCCCATTCCTCTGCCAGGCTTGCACACAGCCAGAATCTCTAACCCAGCAATTCTTTTTAGGGGAAAATAATGGTGAAATAAGCCAAATGGGGATTTTTACAGCACAGTCGTTCTCACACGGCTGGCCTGACAGGATACCCTCTAATTCATCATTCCCAGAGCCTTTGCACCACTTGGCTTATCCCCGAGCAGAGGGTTTAGTGCAAGGCACTGCGTATCTGTGTCGGGAGGTATTTGGGCAGGAGTATTCCACAACGGCTATTTTGGGCTATTTCCCCACATCGAGAAGCTCTAGTGCTTATCTCAGTGGAACGAAAGTCAAGCCTGTTCTTCTAGATAAAATGCTTTCCCCTCCAACTGCCTGATGCCTTATCTCTGGTCTTGCAGCATCACCCATAACCCCTCTGCTGACCCACTTAACTTTCTGCTTTCAGCAGACCTGGGGTGGGGGCAGGGAGGCTTGATTAATGAATAATATTCACTTTCTTCTAATGCGAAAAACTCTTCAAGTGGTCCATGCTCACATAATTAGGAGAGAAATCTCTATTCTTAATCAGCTGATAAATTATCTATGGGCAGACCTTTAAGAATGTATTTCAGGTAGCTTTGGTTCACATAAGTTATTGGGTCTTAAGTGTTTTTCAGAATCTCCTGGCAAAGAAAAGAACTTTAATGATATCATTTGACACTTGTCACCTTGTTTTCTTTGCCTGTTCAAAAAACAAGCCAAGACTATGTTATCTCTTTTCCATATCCAAAATAATTTCTATGAAATCATTATTTTCGCAAGCATAGCAATAAGCTAGTGCTTGCTTTTCGAGCTTCAAAAATTAGATAAGGACTGAATATAGGCAGTCAAAGCAGCGAATGTGTTGTCTCTTACATTCCAATTTCATCAGCAGGTACAGCCAAGGCAAGCTTGTTTGTTAATTTATTTGGAATTAAGCTGATACTTTTAAGCCATTTCCTAGTGAATGATTATCTATCAAAATGTTTTTATCAGCTGGAACTGACTGATGTTTATTCAGATACTTTCTTGGGGAACCAGCATGTGTGTAGTTAAGCAGAATTCAGTCTCGTTTCCTGTTTGAATATTAATTTTTTTAATTGCCTCCACTCTTTACAGTGTGGCAGGGACTACTCAGAAAGTGCTCTTGTCCCTAAATCTGTGTGCAAAGGAGTCCATTGGTGTGAACAATCCTGTTCATTTGTTGCCAGTGGATGGTCTGGTGAGACAAGGCAGGATAAAAATTCTGGCTGTTGTGAGTAAGATTGCTGAATGGGGAGACTCTGGACCTGCCAGGACAGAGTTCTGGAGAGGACGCCGTGGGCACTGCAGTTGCAAACATGATTAGGAAGTGGGACTGGCATAAGGGTCTTCCCCTTCCTCCCCACACCAGTTTAAGGCACTGGTGAGTGCCTTAGAGAGGCAGAGCCCTGCCAAGGTACAGATGACCAGACTCTCGCTTGACTTCATCGTTTCAGCTCCAAGGAGGGTAAGAAAGGGGGGTGATCGCGTTCACCTCCAAGGGTTGTCTCTGCTACGGAGAAATGGCGAAAGTGGCAAACAAATCGGTTCATGGAAGTTTTCACAGGGCACACAGCCTCTCGTGTTCTTGCCTTTGCCTTCATTGCTGCCACTGTGTGAGGTGTCACCGTCACACCTGCTGCTTCCTGAGGACAGTTTCACCACATGACCTCTGGTTTTTGAATTTTTTTCCATGCATTCATTCATAGGTGGAGAGGAGGAGTGAAGCCTGCCATACTTGGCCAGCATGGAGCTATGATTTCACTGTGCTGGCATACTCTGTTGCAGCCATGTGTCACAGATCTTCTGCTTGTCATCTCCCATGTTCTCACTATTCCCTGTTACTTTAAAATTAATTCATTGCTAATCACTTACTCCACCCAGACGATACCCATATTCTTGTACTTGCAAGGCACCACCTGATGCTTCATTTGGGGAGAATGGAGGGAGGGAGGGACAAACAAAGGCTGACAATTGCACTGTGAACCAGTAGAATTAATTTGTTCCATATGCAAAATTTAATTTGAACAGTATGAATAATGAAGCTCTTTGGTCAGAGCACTGCTTCTCCGGATATCGCAGTGCTGTTTTTCTATACAAGGGAACAGAAAGACAAAAGGAGTGAGATCTTCCTTTCCAAGTTTCTATGGGATACTGCACTCCCAGCTCTTGGTGGATAACTAGGGGAAATTGGCATTAATCATGGGTATATTCAAGGATGACCATCTTCTTGGTGCCATTGCCTAAGTCACTTCTGCTAGAATTATAGAATCATGGCATGGTTTGGTTTGAAAGGGCCATCCAGTTCCACCCCCCGGGCGTGGGCAAGGACAGCTTCCACCACACCAGGCTGCTTCAAGCCCCATCCAGTCTGGCCTTCCACTTCCAGGGACGGGCAGCCACAGCTTCTCTGGGCAACTGTTCCACTGCCTCACCCCCTGAGTAAAGAATTCCTTTCTCCCATCTAATCTAAATCTCTCCTCTTTTAGTCTTAAACCATTCCCCCTTGTCCTACCACTATCTGCCTGTGTAGAAAGTCACTCTCCCTCTTTTTTACAGCTGTGCTCTGAGTCAGGCAGGCATTTTCTGAGTCACAGAATGTTTGAGGTTGGCAGAAACCTCGAAAGATCACCTGGGACAACTCCATCCTCACGCAGGGCCACCTAGGGCAGGTTGCCCAGGGGTTTTGAATGCCTCCGAGCGTGGAGTCACTGCCGGCTCCCTGAGCAGCCCGTGCTGGTGTGTGCCCACCCTCTCAGCTGCAAACACGTTTTTTTCTGGCGCAAAGCTGCCGGCGGCGTTGGGAAACACGAGGCCCGCGTGGAGCAGGGCGGATAAGATCAGGGCAGAGCTCCGCACGCGCTCGGCGCAGGCCTCTGGGCTCCGCTCCCTGCTCGCAGCACGTGCGGCCGCGACAGGAGCCGCCTCATCTGCCGGCCCCAGCGAGGAAGCCTCAAACCACGGCTGGGAACATTTTGAAACAGATTTTTGTCACCCCAGAGGAAACACCGTAGGGGAAGAACAGGCTCTTGTAGCTGTGAACCAGCGATGACAAGATAAAGGCACCCGGCTCATCCTCTGTACCTGTGCAATAGTGCAACAGCAGGGAATTTCAATCCCTTCATTTCAGGATGCGGTGGAACAGAGACATTTCTCTTTCACAGCTCTCCTCACTATTTTGTTTCCTAATGTATTGTGTATGCACACCTGTTTTTTAATGTATGTGTGTGTAGAGGGTCTGTATGTGAGGACAGAGAAGTGGGGCCTGCTAAAATGGTGATTTTTGGTGCACAGTTTGAGGAAACACAGCCATGAAAGTCTACGGAAGGATTCCTACTGTGTTGTGGGGTTCATCTCAGGTAGAGCCCAGAGCTTTGCTGGGCTTGGCTGACGTTTGACCTCAAGCCAAACATACCTTTGTATCACAGTACCTTCCTCAGTTCACAGGAGGCCTTATGCTTGCAGAGAAGTTGCAGAAAAACGCAGGAGTTACAAGGTGGCCAGAGAATGCAAAGTGAGGTGCAGGAAGGGTTCTCCAGGTGGCAGCTTGGGCTGATCTGGTGAGTGATCAGGTAATTGACAGCTGGTCTCTGCCATCCTCCTTGAAATAAGGGACTAAGTGTTAAATCTCTGTGGAGAGCAGAAGGAAGGGAAGCCAGAAAATCCCCCACAGGTGGAATGAGACCATATAAAAAGCAGCGGAATTCCAAATGAAATTGATTCCCTTTACTCCCAAATAAGCACCTGAATTGGTATGAATCAATACAAATGGCATCAATAAGTGTATCTTGTTTTCTTCCAGTTTAACATCTGTTTCCAGAAGGTTCTCAGAAAGCATTTTGATACACCAATGCATGAAATACTGCTGTCAGATAAATTCAAATTATCCTGGATAAGGATATTATATCACAGAATGAAAACAGGCAGCAGAGATATAAAAGCAAAGTGCTGATTTCTTGGGAAATGTCAAAGAAGGTGATTTGAGAAGTGGTGGTATTTAAATCCCAGCACACACTAACATTTGTATTGCTGCTGTTTGCCCTGAACTTGTGCAGGACTGGCAGAGAGAGCTCGGTCTCCAGCAACGCCAAATAATACTGTGTTATTCAATTTTGTGAATTTTACCAATAAATAAGAATTATGACTTGATTTTTTTTTCAGAACTTAGTCATCTCTGGCGTATCTGGCACTAGTTCTGTTTTGAAAAAGGTAGTATCATTACCCAAATTGTCATGACTCCTGAGTTCTTCGAAACCTAATTGCTGAGTATGTTAATCTGACTTTTAAGCTGTTTTCTAACATGAATTGGTGTTGGTGCATGTTTCTACCCAATTTGCGATGTGTGCCACCCAAAAAACATGAAGTTAACATGAAAACCAACCAAAAGCTGGAGTATTGAAAAGGTCAAATACATTATTAAGCATTAAAATTCTGAGAAGTCCCCGTTGTGCAGGAGATCGTAACAAGAAAAGGAAACAGCGCAACACGAGTGATCTCTTGTGATAAAGATCTGGTGAGCAGAGAAGAGCAGAGGAAGTGGAGCATGTCTGATGATTCCTGTTACAGGACGTGGCCCTCCTCCTCCCCATCAGGTGGTGTGCTTGGGGCTTTGGCTGAAAGATTCTGGAATTTGGTTAAACTCTAGAAATAATGTTACATTTTTGTTTCTTTCATCAAGCGAATGGGAACCTTTGTTTTTAATAGGTCTAGAAAGGCATCTGAGGCTGAAGTTGTCCCATCCCAGTAAAGCATCCTCTGCTCCTCTGGCTCTCAGTGCACCTCAGATCTGACCTGGGAGGAGATGGGGCCACGTGTGCAGGATCACTGTCTGTGCCTTGTGTGTACCTCGGACACCTATGTGCTGAGACCTGGGATGGCTCTCACTGTCCCATTTTGACTCCAAACAGGTACCTGATTGCCAGTGACAAGTAGGACTACAACAAAGACCCCTTTTAAGCTCTTGTGAAAAATTGTAAAGGTTTTGAAGCTTCTTGTGCCATTTTAAAGCTTCTGTAGAGCTCGAGCAAGTTTGCAGTATCAAGATACACCATCTAAGGGATGAGCAAAAGTTGGTTAAATTACCTCAAATATAAAGAAACAAATTATTGTTCCTGTCGCTGCTGTGCACCTCCACCATGAAGGCCTGTTTTTTGTGTCTCTTAATCGTTACCCTCTGCTTTTATCCGCAGGCAAAGCCGGTGAAGAAGGGGAGGGTGACAGATGTTCCCCGTGTCCCTCTGTGCCTCAGCTGTCGCTCATCCTGTAGCATCCGGATGCCAAGTCTCAGAGGACAAGAGTGAGAGAGCATCTCTCGGGATACCCCGCCGCAGCCTGGCCCTGGGCACGGCTCCGCGGCCAGGTGAGTCCTTGGATGTGCTCCTCCCATGAGGACACTGAGCGGGGCAGGAGCAGGATGCTCTTCCCCGAGCCTGCAGGTGGGGTCTTGCAGCACTGCTGAAATGCAGAGCAGCAGAGGGGCCATCGGTGTTTCGTGGTTTTATCTCTAGTGCAGGCACACGAAGACAAAAAAAGAGAATTGAGGAGAGGAGGAAAGCAGTCAAACTTCCCAAAGCTCTCTGAACAGCCGTGGGTGATTAACAGCTGGGAGCGCTCAGGCAGATTGGGTGGGGTTTGCTAATTCAGCCATGCATGCAATCGCACCGGGGGGTGAGGAGAGGTGATGGCATGGGAATGTGTCATGAAACTCACTGAGGACAGCGAGGAGCCAGCGAAAGGACCTGCTCCGAGCCCGGAGAGGACAGGCAGCACGTCATCCATTGCGTTTGGGAAGTGCTGCTACATGCACAGAGATGCAGGCACTAGCCAGGAGCCCACGTTGGCTCAGGGGAGTTTTAGACATGAGTAAGGTCACTCTATAACTTGATTGAACAAAAAATAAAAGGTGAAAAAAATGACTCCACCACCTTCACTCCCCACACAAGTTTTATCTAGCTCCACTAATAAGTTAGAAGCACAGAAACACAGACCTGAAATGGACTGTAGGAGACCAAGCAGCCTAAGAACACCACACAGAGACAACAAGTTTAACTGTCATGGTAAAAAAAAAACAAATCAGGGTAATATTTATTTCAGTCTTCATGCAGATCAGATTCAGGGGAGATTTAGTGTGCAAGGCGGATGAGACCCATCTGACCCTGTCCTGGCTCAGGTGGACACAGTAAATTCTGGCAGTGTGTGCTTCATCTCCCCAGCACCCTGAAGAATGCTCTGGTCCCCTGCTTTGTGTCTCCCCATCACACCCCAGCAAAGGTCACTGCTGCAGGGCAAGAGGGGTGACTCACCCACCTGGCCCCAGGGTTTGTGTTAGAGTCAGGAGGCACAAGGGTTGGGATAACACAACCCAGTACTTTCGGGTGCTGTCATGCTAATTAGTCAGCACTCATCAAGATAGCTAGAAAAATAATTTTGCAGATTGTATCAGACTAGTTTGTGGTTGGCTTGAACTGGTGCTTTATTCTGCAGATACAGAAATGTGCAGCATTTTTAAAAAGCTGGACTTCTAAAAAATATTGGCTTATGAGTTTTTTCCCATTCACCCCAGAAGGAAAAAAAATCCAAACAAAACCCTAATCAGTGCCTGTTGATTTGCTTCCTTCCATGGCTTTATTTCTCTTTTTTGCTTGCTACCTAGGGTTTTCCCCATCTTTCAAGATTCCCATGAAGAAGCAAAAGGGACAAGGAAACTCTGGCAGTGCAATATTTTCCAGCTACATCTACGCTTTGCTGTTTTGAGATGAACAGGTAAAACTTAAATCCAACCCTGAGATGTTCCAGTTTCAGGCCTCCAAATAATGTTCCAACCCTCCCGCAAGCATTCTAGGACACCAACTGCCTTGCTTTGTGTGTAGGTAGCAAAGAAATGACCCTTTGGTGGCCGTACTATGGGAACCCCTCAGCTGATGCTGTTCCACCCCTCACGCACCTGGTTCAAAGATCCCTGGGATTTATCCTTGGGGGGGAAAAAAAAAAGTAATCATTCAAAAAACAAAGAGCTTCCGTTTACCTCCTTCTGATGCCTTTCTGACAAGGGCTGCTTCTAGGTCAAGAACCTGCCTCTGTTCAGGCAGAAGCTTCTCGGGCAGGATTTTCAATTTTTTTTTTTAATTTTATTTTTTTTCGTCCCCCACTCCCATGGATGAATGATTGGCCTAACTCAGGAACACTAAAATTATTACTCTTCTCTCTGAGCACGAGGAACACACCTGTAATTTCTCACGGAATATGCTTTGTGACAGAAGAACCGCGTCCCCTCCCAAATGTATCCTTATGCAAAAAGCAGCTTAGCTCGTGTTTATTGCTCCATCAGACTGGCGGCTGTATGGAAACGCCTGGCGTGTTTGTTTGTGTGGTTAATGCTCATTAGCAGGGAGACTAATAGCAGTGCCTGGAGCCAGGCAAAGTGCAAGGCACTCGCTGCGCGAATTTCCCCGGCTGGATTTGGCAAGCGAGGGCGGCGCTGAACCTGCGGCACCCCTGCTGCTCCTCCGGCCCGTGCGAGCCCGGGGAGGCTTGAGAACGGCATCTCCCTGCTCGAACGGCTCTGGGCCCTGGGTGGGCTGCTGCTCTCCGAGGGGTCGTGATGGAGCCATCCCAGAAGTCCCACTCCACCAGTGTTTCCTCTGTTTTTCCAAGTCGTGATCCCCTCTGCTGTCGGCTGCTCCTCCCAGGCATGCCCTGCTCCGTTTTCTTCAGGCTTTGCTGGCTAATTTCCCCCCTAGCCTCTTTTACTTTTTTCCCTCAGGGGATTATCTATGTGTGACAGCGAATGGGAAACTGAGGCATCTGGCTGCAGAGTGTGTCATGTGAAATATGTCAGCGGTGCTGTCGCGCTAAACTATGAGAAAATATCACCAGACTGACAGCTCAGAGGGAGATCAGCGTGCTGATAACTCTCTTCTCTCTCCAAGCAGGAGAGATGGGCCAGGGATAAAAATCTGACACAGCACAAGGGGCAATATGGGTTTCCCCCAACTCATTTGCATCCCAGGCACTTAGAGAAAAGGTTCAGTTAGGGGGAAAGATGAGAAGCACTGCTTAAGTTTGATTCTTGGGGATAAACAAGATTTAGGTGCCCAGAATCAGTTTTACCCCCAAAAATTGCACCTGTGAAGTTGAGGTGTCTGTTGAGCTGGCCCATATCTGTCAGTAAGCACGAGAATGGCTGCGGTCAGAGGTGTCTGCAGAGACAATGCCCAGGGGATGTGTCTTATCCAAGGCACTGGATCCCAGCTCTGACAGCTATGAAATCACCTTGTCAGCTGCGCTGGGTGGGGGAAATGCAGAACAGACCTTGCAAAGGAGATAATATTTTAGGTGGTTATCAAGGAAGGAGCTGGGCTCCTAATGGAGTCGCTGATTTCTAATGTTAGCATTTTATTAATGTTGTCTTGTTTGGGCTTAGCAAGATTCAAAGTCTCTCTTGTGGCAGGAGTGATGGCAGGTGTGAATGGCCAAGGCTGGGGCCTGACTTTGAAGGTAAAATACAGTATGGTGCTCCCTGCCGTGGCTGGAGGCTTCCCAAGGATGCTGGGGGACATGACTGCAGAAGGGCCTGGACAAGGGATGGCAGTGTAGTGTCTCAGTGGAGAGAGGGCTGTGCATCACCTGGAACCAAGGGAGAACTTTTCTCCAAGACCCCTTGGGAGGAGAAGAGCCAAGGGGGGGTCTTCATTGAGGTTTTGGGTGCTGCAGTTTGGGCTGGGGACAGAGGAATGTGGATGTGGCAGGGAAGCTGCCATGACTATGCTGAAGAAGCCAAGCTCTGGTCCAGACATGTACATAAAACCATGCCTGGGTAAATTTCAGGCTGGTAAAAAAAAAAAAGCCAATTAAAGAAAAGGTAATGGGTCTTGGTGGATGTGATTGGGGATTCTGCCACTTGTGGAGCATCTGGCTTTAAGTTTCTTGGGATAAAATCCATCACACTTTCCCCTCGTAGAGAGGGGATGATCTAGAGTTCATCGACACAGACTCTGCTGGATGGTCACACACAAATGAGGTCTGAAGAGGAGTGTCCTCAAAGCTTTTAGTTAAGCAAGTGGCTAAAATGGAGAGTGTTCATAGGCAGTGCTTACAGCATCCATAGGGTTTTTCCATGCCAGCACCTATAGTGTGTTTCTCTGAGAAGAGTGTCTAAGGGATCTGGGCACCAGAGTCTCACTCAATTCTTCTGACAGCTTTGGGCTTCTCAGCCTTCTGCAAACATTGACATCGTTTGTCTGGATGATGAGTGCTTGTGTTCAAGTTACCATCTTAGATAACCGAGTCTCACCGAGGGATGGTGGCTCCATAGGAAAAGCAGCCTTTTTCCTGGATGAGATAGTCTCAGGTGACTATTTCACTCTCCAGGAAAGATGCACCTCATCTTCAGACAGAGGCTGAAATTAGGTCCCATGGTTGGTAAAAATACTTTAACCAATGAGATACTGAATGAAAGCTTTTGGTTTTCCTTTTTCCTTCTCCTTTTTTTCTTTTTAAAAGGAGAAATTCTTCAGTGCTCAAGTTCTTGATTTGAAAGATCAAAGTGCTGCACTGAGGAGTGAATGCAGAGTTATGGAGAGGTGAGATAAGACACCTCCATCCTCATCATTCAGTGATGGTTTCCTGGTCCTTTTGTTGAGCTGGGGCCACTGCCCCTCGGTGTGATGCTTAAAGTTATATTGTCTTAAGATGTGCAGCTCTTCCCACCTGTTCACAGCCCAGGGAATACTCCATCCACTCCACAGGTTTCTGCTATGGGGATCAGCCTTTTGGGAGCTCCAATAAGTCTCAAGGCTGCAGCCCTCCAGCCTCTTTTCGAGAGCCTGGCCTGGTAAAGTCAATTAAAGTGTAGGCACGGGCTCTGAGAGCTTTTGGACTCACAGATATAAAACAGATCCATAAGAACTGATGCACTGAATAAAATGTAATAGCACTCATTCTGGAACAGGAGTTGATTTATTTTAACTTGACTTAATACATTTCTTATTCTAGCTTAAGAGCATCCAGAAAAGTTCTTCTAGTCAATTTTCAAGTGTCAACAAGCTGTTTTTCTTGGTCTCACAAACTCATCTTTGAAATGGGAATAACTTAGTCTCCCATCTGGTGTTGAAAGCTACTTCATAGCGGAAATCTCCTGTATATTCATACAAAATTTTAGAGGAGCAGGTGGAAATTATCTGGCAATTAAAGTTAGTGCTATGGAGCTAGGACTTGGAATGACATAGCCAATCTATTCAAAGACCTCATCTCCTACTGTCAGCAGTTGGTTACGTGACTGTTCACTGTGCTGCTCCTCATGGGGGGAAAAAGCCCTTGAGAAGATGGCAAAAGATTTCAGCTGATTTCTGATAACTGTGTTTGAGATGATGGTGACATTTATCTGAAAGGAAATGGTTAAAAACAGGTCTTTAGCAGCTCTGGCTCTGACATCGTTCTGCAGACTTATTGGGGTATTAACGAAGAAAAGCAGCTTTCTGTGAATGCAGGAAGTGGCCTCCAATAAAGTTTGCAAATTTCACAGAAAAACAGACATAAAAAGGTCAAGACTCTCCTCGGGCATTTTGTCTAATTTTATTTTGAGCAGTAGATTACTCACTTAAAGTACTCAGGTCTGAGCAATAGCGCAGGATGGTTGCCGCCATCCCAAGGGGAAGTGTTCACCACCCTCTCGCAGTCGCGGTCCAAGGTTTATCCCTCACCATTTTTCAGAATTTCTTAGTATTTTCTTGACTGTTCGTAGCTGGTGTTAGATCACCAGATTTTCCTCCATTGCAGAAATTATAAACTTCAGGGGTTTTTTTGTTTCTTTCTCTGGCTTTTCTTTCAATTTATACAGAACTCTCCTACCTCCCTCAAAGGGTTTGCTCGAACTTTCCAAACTTGACTGGAAGACCTGATGAACTATTTTACCTCCAGAGTGCATGACTTGTAGGGAGGTATAAGCATGTGTAAACAGCTGTTTTGGCTGAAAATTGAAATATTTCAAATATTGTTTCAAATATGTATAAATAATATGCATAAAAATGAAGCACAGAACTTCATGGAGACACTGTAAAGGGAGAGGGAGATTTGCAGCCTGTTTCTTTTAGACACTGCTCCTGTTTAAATTTCCCTCTGACATTAAGGTGAGGAGCATTGTGGCATTGCTGTGAAATCTCTGCAGTGCAGAGAGAATCCCAGGTGAGACCAGTTCCCTGCAAAGCAGATGCTCAGGTGACATTCCAGAGCCATTGAGGGCTGGTGCTCAGGGAGCTTTCTCCATCCTGCTGAGGCCAGGAGGTGAGCAGGGAATTCAGTGCTTGGCATGAGCAGCCTTGAAAGAGAGGAGAGAGAAGCTGCCTTAAAATTAAGCAATCAAAATTAAAAGGAAACGCGATTGATCTCTGCTGGAAGTTGGTGCATTTTAAATATGGGATGGTGCTTTTTTTGCAGCCTACGTAAGAGTTTGCTAATGCCCCTGATTTATTATAGAGGCTGAGAGAAACAGCTTTGCACAGCAGGATAAGCATGCTTTTGACTTGGTTCCAGGTATGACAATAGCTGAGAGCCATCAAAAGTAGGAAGAAAATAGCTGCCAACAGTTCTGTCTAACTTGGATGATCCTGATTTTCTTCTTGCTCTGTCAAACCCTGCTCGCTCAGTCCTTTCTGATGGAATTGAGGACAGAACGTCCTTTCGAGAGCAGCTTTTGTTTCTATCAGCATTTAACTGTGCTTCCTTTGTAGGATATGCAGAGCCTTGGAAAGAGAACTCTCTCCTCTGCCTTCCTGTGCTTCTCCAAGAGGGAATGCTGGGTACTGAGCACAGACAGCACACGGAATGGAAAGAGGCTGGACCTCCAAGTTCCACGGTATGCCAGCAGACAGCAGCAATATTCAGAGACAATATTCAGGGAGGCGTTTTTGAAGAAAAAGTTTGCCATTGGAAGTTACTGAAGAAATATTGCCTCCTGCTCCTGACTATGGCAACTGGAATTAGCAGACCAATCCTTTTCTTCCCTTCTCCCTGAAAAGGACAGTGAGAGGCCAGGTAAGCCTTCACCAAACCTTGGCAAGGAAAGACCTGAGCTGAGGAAATTAGCTAGAAAATCATGCTAGAAAATGTGGAATATTAGACTACAGGATTCTGGTCTGAAATAAACCCAGAACCAGAGTTCTGGAGGTTTTATGACACCGAAAAGGAATATTTTTGCAATATTTGCGATGGAGATGATGTGTGGGCTGTGCAGTCACAGCATTTTGTTTCACATGCTCATGTGCCACTGCAACTTGAGCTTTATGGAGCTTTTCCTCTTCTTCTGGGAGGAACACCTTCCCAGAGAGGTAAAGGACACGTACCTATTTGGATGACCAAATAGCTAAGGTGGTGTATAAAACAAGATTGAAAAATATGACGTTCTCACTGGCAAAATACAAACTTCAGGCATTTGGGCACTTTCCTAGTCCTTTTACAAAACTTGGAAGCAAATGGTTAAAAGTTGGCTAAGAATATTTACCTCTGGCCACAGATTAAGCAAAATGTCTAATTTTTTGCCTTTTTCCCCCATCATGCTGTTTAAACCTGCTAAGATAATTCGTTTTTCTATGAGTTTTCATGCATAATTTGAGTTGTACACCAAGGGGTTTTTTTTCTTCTAATATGTAAAATAATTGGATTTTGAGCAATGTGGTATGTTTGAAGCTAGTCATACATGTAACTAATGGGTATGAAATTTGAAGGAGGATTTAGGTCATTCTTTGAGGGTAAAGATGCCACAGTTTGCATAAGTTCAGTTCACATACTTTGTCAGCTGCAGCTTTTGCTCTGTCCTTTGATTTTCCAGGACACCACCTTTATCTGAAGGCTTATACTGAAACTTTGAACAAGCAGTCCATGATTTTGAAGGAGAGGATGAGGGCTTTTTGCCTTACGTGAGGAATCTGATCTTGACCTGAACACTATAGCCTTTAAAAGCCTGGAGTGGTGATGTCTGTCTTTCAGAAATCTATGCAGGTGTGTAACTCATTACTTTTGTACCCAAAGGCATTTCTCCATGTGTTTCTTCACTAAGACTCAAAAAATTCCACACTGGAATGCAATAATATTGCTTAAGGAAACTGGAGATAGCCTTGCCTTGAAATCCTGTCCCCTCATTGCTAGAAGTGCCTGAAGGCATGTGTACTACCTGCCCTTAGAGTCATAAGCTATACAATTATAAAGTACAGGTAGTTATAAGTAGCCATGAACAACTCGGATAAAAACTAGGGAGGTGGAAAGGATTGGAGGTTTCAGGAGGGCTGGGGCAGGGAGAGGAGTCCATGCTTAGGGCCTCGCCTGCCCTGGTACACACGGACGTGCTGGGGGAAGAGGGAGCTGGAAGAGAAGCCCTGGCTGGGTGTAGGGCTGGGGCCTCGCGGTGCTGCTGCCCTGGCCCCAGGCTGCTGTCCAGCTTTAGCAGGGTCCAACTCATTTGTTGCTCTTTCAAGGTTTGTGCCTTCTTTGGAGGGAATTTTTCAAGGCGGTGCAGAGTGTAAGGGTGGCTGGCTTCCATTGTTAAGGAGAAGAGCAGTGTGTTTGCTCACCAGCTGCTGACAGCTCTGTCTCAGGGCAAAGAGGGAGGGGGGCAGGATGTGTGAGTTTGGGTGATGAATCCCTTTCCAGACCATCCTGCCTTGGCCAGAAGTTTCTGTAGCTTTATAGCACGTGTATAGTGTGTGAAGGGGTGGAGAGGTGGGGATTTTTATCCCTTCTCCACAGCAAAATCCATCAGTCCCAAGTTCCCTTCCCCTCCAAAAATCCTTATGCTCCAGTCACCTGCCCTGCACTAGGCATGCGGCTTCTGGCACTTCGCAGCCCCTTGCTTGTTCTTCCTCCACACCTTTCCAAGGGGTCTCAAGTTTGGGACGTAGGTCTCTTCTTTCCCTCCTCTCCTTTCCTGTGGTGGATTCATCCCAATTCAAAGCCGGAGCTTGGGGTGGCACCGAGGTGGGCACAAGGAGGCTGAGCTCATGGCCCCGTGGCACTCAGACACTGTGGGTCAAACTGGGCTGCCTGACAAATCTGAAGTGTCCCTGGGACACTGCACTGTGCTGGCTGACAGAGAGGAGGGGAGAGTCCCAAAAATGCTGTTCTGGGTGCACAGTAAGTGCCACAGGGCTGCAGAGTAGATCTGAAAACATACCCAATGGGTACATGCAATCCATCTCTCCCGAGGCTGGGAGCAGCTCCTTGCTCTCTGGCAGCCCAGAAGCAGCTGGGGAAGATGTAGTCACAGTCATTATTTTATGGCATGTCAGTAAAACTCCTGTGGGAAGAGACATGCAGGCTGCCCAGCTTTTCACCCATCAATGCCCTTAAAAACACAACTTCCTCTTCGGAGGGCCCAGCAACAGGGCCGGCGCACCCTCTCAGGTGCTTGTCATAGCTCTTGAAGACGCAAATTGGCAGTAACTGAGGAGATTTTGTTTTTCCTGAGGTTAGAAGTGTTGTGTCAACTCTAAATTAAGACAGGTTTTGTCTGGGCGGTATCTGACACGCAGCTTGCCACTTGCTAAATCTGAAATTAAGATGTTCGGACCAAAACAAAATCTCCTTATATTAAGATATTTTAGCACTGTTGTCTTCTGAAGGATACTGAATACAAGTTACTATTTAAAGGTATTTTAGTGGGAAGCATCCATGGATGCTGATGGCAGCTCTCTCTGCTATCTGCTTATGGGATGCAGACATTCTTGTTCAGCTTCTAGACACTACATCTGTTTGTTAAACTTAAAGACTGAGTTTTTCTCAAGCTTTTTCAGTCTGACTCACATTGCTCAGGGATCATGGTGCAAATGCTGTTTCTTTTGTGCAAGATCAGTACTGTCAGGCCATATGGTCTGGCTGTGCTCTGAACTGAGTGGTCACACTGTTCATCCCTGAGCATCACTATCTCATGGCACAGATGGATCAGGCTCCTTTGGGTTTTGGTGGTGACAGTCCATGTTACCCAATGGCAACAAGGTTTGTGCAGGAGTGTTTCTTTGATACAGATCTAACCACACTTTTAAGGAGAATCTCCAGAGGCTTGCAGTTCACACTTGATGTTGCTTGCTTATTTTCAAAATGCAAAATTTCAACATGAAGAAGAGACCCTTAATATGCAAAAAGTCAAATGCCTGTGAATGCAACAGTGGATCTGACCCAGATTTCTGGCCAGAAACTCTGATCAGAGCGAAGTAACTCCCCTGAAGTTCCTGCTCTCCAATTAGGAAGATGTCAGCGAGCGCACGGCTAAGCAGCAGTCTGGTAAACATAGGGATGTTTTTATTAAACAGCTTTGGGATGCAGAAGTATTTACACTGACCTTGCTTTTCAACTCTTCAGAGGGCCAAGGAGAAAGCTGGAGGTTCTGTAGGAAGTAATGCTCCTTCATTATATTGCTTCCCATCTGTTGGGTTAGTTTTTAGGGTCTATATGTATTCATCTCTCAGGGAGCACTGGGGATTTCACAGGCAGGAGACTTTATCAGGGAAGTATCTCAGAGCGCCTGTGTGTGGCATGGACAGGAGCTCAGTGCCAGGTGAGGGGGTTCCTGGGGGGCCAGCAAGCTCACCCCAGTTCTGTGCTGTACCACAGAGCACAGACCTGTCACTGCTGTGTCCAGAGCCCAAGATGGATGGGGCAGGGGGTGAAGTGGGACCTCAGGTTCATGTGCAGGGAAATCAAAGCCTTTGTGCTGCATGAGGAAGGAGAGGTGAGGAGAGCTCTTCCCTCGGTGTCTATGGTGACAGTTTCCCAATACAGCTGTGATTCTCTGCAGTGGTGGAGAGGATGACAAGCAGTCAGCACTCTGATGGTGTCACCAGTGCGAGCATGCCCTAAGCCTGGATAGAGGGTATGATTCTCCCAAGCACTTGAGAGGCTCATCATTTCCACTTCAATCCTATGATAATTTAAGGGTATGTTTCCCATTTTCCTTTTTGGTGCCCAGTAAAATTTTCAGTGAGTTAAAGCAGGAGCACCCACCACATCTGAAATGCAGAGTGCCACATGTCCACAGCCACCACAGGGGTGTGAGTCAGATCCTGACAGGATCAGGTGGACAGAAGGCTGTGAGGAGCAACCTGGGCTCCCAGATCTGGTGTGGCACTAAGCAGGACGACTTGAGAGAGGCGAGGTGACACCAGGCTTGACAAGCAAGCGCCTGGTGGTTCATGTGTGCTTTAATGGAACTATTTATAACCTTTTGGAAAATGTAATTAAAAGTGAAATCACCCATTTGACATATGGTTTCTTGGTCCCATCTAATTAAAGTCTCTCTTCTCTCTAGGAGAAAAGTGCTGTTGTGAGTGCAGGTGGGATCCCAGTGAAATCCTACTCCTGAAATGCCTTCCCAGTGCATGTGCAGACCAGGGGAAAGAAAGACGGAATGAAGTTAAATAACGCTGGCTGCAGGAAATGGGTGGAATGATTTCCTGTTACACCCCACATGCTTCTCCTCATTGCCACCCCCGATGGACTCCACCCTGAGTGGAGGCAGGACTAGGGTAGTGCTGCACTCATGATGTGATCCCTGAGCCATTCTTGGAGCCGGCAAACATGGTTTTGCCACCCTTCTGCTCAAGGGACAGCGACCTGTGTGTGCTGCAGTGTTCTTGACCTCTTTTATTGAAGGACCTTGAAATGAAGGCAACGCTGAGTCCTTCAGCAGTAGACCTATGTAAGTTAGGAAATCGCCTCATAAAAACAAAAAACCATATGCATCCCATTCTACAGCTTTCCCTACTCAAAGTGGAATACACTATAGGAGTTTAAAGGAACAGTGAAGCACATGGTGTGGAGCCATGGAAATTATGTCCATCAGCCTTTTCCTCAACACCCTTTGCCTATCTGGGCACAAATGCCATGGTGTTGCAACAGGGGAGCTGGGCATCACGAGAACAAACCAATTTTTGTTTCAGTATTGCCCTCACAAGGTTTTTTCCTGCTCTGCCAGTGCCTGGTGTTTCATCTAACACCTGCCTCCAGATAATTTACGGAGCGTGGATGACTTCTGCTCCTGTTGGAAAGCTTGGGTTTGTTTAGGTGGCTGCAGCGTCACTTGGCACGAGTGAAAACCTTGCTAAAGCAGGAGACAAGTAACGTTTCTTGCCTGGTTCATGAGTTTCAAGGCAGTGTGTGTATCACTGAGGAACAAGGGGTTTGTTAGCTCTTAAAGGCTAAGAGAGTTATTCCATTTGTCACAATGACGGTCTGCGCCCATCTTCTTAGAGGCAGAGCGGTCACAGCATCTCATCCTCCAGCACCAAGACATGTTTAGCCTTTCCCATGGCTCTTTCCAGTTCTTCGTGGCCAGGCTGCTCTAGACTGAAGCAAAGCTTGGAAGGAGGTGCCTTCCCCGAGCTGGAGCGTGAGGGACGGCTCTGCAAAGCTGCCGTAGTGGAGCAGGGAGAGCTTTCCTTGTGCTTGCTGCAGAGCTGGGCTCCCGGCATCCCCCTCTATTAACCCCTGCTCTCACACCTGTTCTCGCTCTCGCACCTCCGGCGCTCCGGAGACACTTCTTGCACCTCCCACAAGTACACATGCTTGTGCTCCAAGAGCCTCCCTGGATTTCGGACCTTCGTGTGATCGGAATGAATTAGACTTGGCTGAGGGACGGGATTATTGCAGACCTGTCACTTCACAGTATGTTCCTGTTACAGCCCACACTCGTGTCTGCTAGTATTTTAAAGTAAACTTTAATTAGCATTTTCCCAAGAGTGTGAATAAATTGTTTTATTGTTGTTTTGGTGTTGGTTTTGTTTTAAGGAAAAGAGTGTTTACTCACCAAGGACATGTTTCCAAACTCTCCATCCGCACGAGTCCTGGTTTTTATGATATCTCATCACATATCCCTGTAAAGCTCTGCGTGGGGCTGGTGGTGGGAGCAGGGTTCCTCAGTGGTGGGGTAAGATGTGCCATGGAGGCACATGCAAGTGCCGGAGTATTTTTGAGTCACGTTGGAGCAGTGCTGTCAGACTCCTGATGGCCATGTGTCACCCATTCACTAGCAAACTATTCCAGGAGAGTTTCTGCAGTCTGAGTAAAGCTGTGTCTGTCTCGGTTTGGTTACCTGTGGGCTCAGCTTGTGCTCAGTGACCTCAAAAGTCCTACTTAACTTCTGTCTAACAGAATCCAGCAACACTGGACAGATTTCCTCTTATTGTAAATAACATCTGAGATGCTCTTTGCAGGGGATGTTGAGCATGTTTTCCAGCCCTCAGTCCAGGAAGGGTGAAGCAGGTACCTAATGTGGTCCAGAGATCTGCTCCCAGACAGCAAAGGAATGGAAAGGATGTTTTGTACGTGGCTGAATTCCTGCAGAATTACTTTACTGCTGAAAATAAGCACACTAATAATGTGTGAAGGTTTCTACCCACCCAACCCATTTATTAGATGGAATTTGTGAAAGTGGTGGAATAATGGATGAGCTATGGTGGAATAGGGGATGAGCTACGGACCTGTTCGTCCTCTTTGTGAGGAGAGTGTTAAGGAAGGGCTGGGAAATTGGGCTGGGGCTGAGGCGTTACCTGTGAGTGCTGGTGCAGACTGGGATCCCCTGCCCATCCCACCTGTTTTAAAAGGTTCTGTGTGCTGCGAGGAAGGTAAACCCACTGCCTGGAATACTAGAGGCAGAGAGAAGTAACCAGCAGCTGGGAAAAAAAAGAGTAAATTGAAAAGCCTGGGTGGTAAGGAAAATTTTTCGGAGGGAAGAAGGTGTTGCCTTGGGTGAGCCATGAGGACTCCACTGGCTTTTGCATTGCAGGAAAACACACTTGAGCAAATGTGCTGGTATGAAGTGTTCAGGCACAGAGATTGACTCCTTTTAGTTTCACCCATGCATGGCTTCGGTTCCGCCCATCTTGTTTAAACAAATATACTTGGTGGGGATGAGGCAAGGAAAATCCTGTTCTCCGCTTGTGTTTCTTCTTCCCTCTGCTCCTCCAGCAGGGACACTCAAAACACAGATGGAGATCAAGGCGTTAGGTTTTAACAGATCCAAATCAATTTGATGTGTCCTTAAAAAATCCCACAGTCATTTCCAGTGGCATCGGTGGAGCTGCTAACAGCTGAGCGTGTGCCCAGTCACTTGTTGCTGCACGTACTGGTGTTCTCATAACGAAGCCATTCTTTCCCTGTCATGTGAAGACTCCAAGTGTGGCTTTTTGGTGGCAGCAACACAGGAGCATCTTCAGAAGTTATGAAGTGGGTTATCTGGAGTATCACCATGGGAGCAGCAAAACTGGGTTGTCATCTTGTACTTCTAAATGACTTGTTCTCAGTTGCCTGGTGAGACCTCTGTCAGTGAGCGCCACATAAAAAGGCTCCATGCAGGTGATCAAAAAAAGGATAATGGATAATGCCTGGGAATCAAAACATCCAAGTCTCCGACCTGCCAGTAGTGAAAATGGGCTACTCAGGCCCTTCCAGCAGTCCTCCAGAAGGCCAAACCTACTTATCAAAGGAGAACCCTCTGCCTACTGGGAAGGAGCTGGCCCCCATTGCTTCCTAACATGAGATGGGGGATGCAAGAGACTGGGCAGCCCATGCTGCACTTACCCACTGGTGTGTGGCAGTGTCCTTGTTTGTGTGAAAATACATATTTCGTGACTTGCAAAATCCCAAGAGGCTTCAAAATAGGAAGGATTATTCTTTTTATGCTACTTTTGGTTTATTCCTTCACCCAGGATCTCATAAAAGTGATGGTGGGAACAGACCTCTCTAATCCAACCTCCCATCTGGAGCAGGACTGTCTCCAATATCAGGTCATGTCAGCTGTGGCTTTTGCTGCCCAAAGCTTGATCACTGCTGTAGGTGGGGATGTCACCACTTTCTGGGTGACCTGTTCCAGCTCTGTCTACCCTCCTAGTCCATTTTTTTTTTGTAATATCCAATCTGAACCTCATAAGCCACAATATGTGGTCATTGGCCTTACCTGCCAATACCAAGAGGAGTGATCCTGTCATCATTGCAACCCCCCTTCAAATCCAGTGGGCAGGAGCCTATAGAATCTGGCACCAATTTCCCTTTTTTACTGGTTTTGTGTTCGGGAATCACTCCTTTTACTCCTTGGCATTCCTACTGAAGAAGAAAGGGGTTTTCTGTGGCCATGACCTCCCCAGCTGGGGAAGAGCAGTGCCAGACTCAAGCCTTGAGGGAAGGGTGGGAACGTCCAACCAATGCAAATCCATAGGGCAAACTGTTTCTTTAAAGAAGAGTTCATTTGCTTTTTCCTGTGGCTTATTCTACTAAAATCGAAGAGAGAGAATTCAGAAGTTACTGACATCAATTTTTAGTATAAAAGATTATGAGGGACTGAGCGCTGATGCACATTCCAGGACTTTCCTATTATCTTGCCCTTCTCCTGACTCACCTGGTCTGGTTGCTGTGTGTTGCTCCATCCTGGGGGAAGCAAAGCACTCAACACATTGCTCACCTCTCCTGTGACCTCTCTGATGCCACACCTTTGTTGGATGACAGCAACAAAAACAGCACAGAGAATTCCCAAAAGGGTGAGGACTCCTTAATCCCTTCAGAAAACCAACCTGATACTTCGTGGGTGGGTCCCTGCTAGTCTCAGGGTAAATTAACATCTCCTTCCTCATCCACAGCTCTCAGCCTTTGGATCACACTAAATGCAAGGGCCAATCCCATGTGCCTCTGGCCCCTCTTGCCTCCTTGTTTGCAAAGGAGGTACTTCATGGGGACAATAGTCTCACCCTCTTAAAATCCCAGCTGTCTTCCCTTTTCCTAATTCCACATGTGGCTGTCTAATCCATGGGTCAAGTTGTCTCCCTGGAAGCCAGCAAGACAGTCCCCTCATGACCACTGGCTTAGCTCAGCTGACAGTTTTGCTGCTTCTCCAGTGACCTCCCTCAATGTTTTCCACAACTCTGTTTCTCTCTGGACTGAATTCTTTGTCTGTTTATTTAGCATCTTTCTTCCATCCTGTGTTTTGCGCAGACACATCACCATGGTACCGAGGTTCCCTGTGGTCAGTATTAGGTATTAATCATTGAGATGTTGGAGAATTTGTCTCCATTTTCACAGGAGAAGGATAAAAGAATTCAATTGTCCATGTTACGTGATAGATTGTGGGTGAGACCGGACTCAGGGACCCCATTCCTGTTTAGTCAGCCCATCCTTTCCACTTGGGGCTTCACAAAAGACACGTTCCACAGGACTGACCCCAATCCCTGTGTTAAGAAATCTTGACATTTTCCTGCCTTCCCTGGATTTGTAAGGTTGTGATTTATCAAGCAAGAACATAGCAAACCAACACCTTGTTTTACAGCCTCACTGCAGGGATGATTCATATGAGCTGCTGATGGCATCTGACACCACATTTTGGCTGCTCTTCTGGAAATAGTGAGCCCTTTGTGGATATCTGGTCATTAGATGATGAATTTTTGTTTGCTCCCACCTGAGCTTATTTCAGGCTCAGGTGCCACACATCTTCATTAATCCTCTTAGCCGTGATTTGGTTGCACCTTGTTACCTGGAAGAAAGGAATTTGATAATGCACCAATGAAATGAGCTGCAGTGATCTGACATTCAAACCCAGAAACAAACAACACTCTCTCGCCTCGCTTGGAGAAAACCCACATCAATTACTCTGTCAGATCTATCTACCTGGTGCAGTCCGAACCATCCTAAGGCTGGGACGCGTGCTGGGCAGTGCCACTGTGGTTGCTGGGATGGCCTGGGGTCACACAGAGGGGCATCTGTGGGCTGGATGGGCTGTGGCAGTGCTGAGGAGCAAAGTCTCTAACACACAAAAGCCACAAAATCTGATTGAGTTCAACAAAGCACATTCTGTAAGCTTGGGCTTGTGTAAGGGAAAAAAAGAAAGGAAGGAAAGGGAAAAAAAGAAAGAACCTGATGGAAAGAAGGGGTTTCCAGACTTCCTGCCAGGTTACTGCCTGCATTCCTGTGCCATGAGAGCAGTGTAGTCCGGAAATGCTCACTTTTTTTGGTTTTCCCCAGCCTTTGCTTCTTGCTCATGTCCAGCAATTTGCACTGTACAGCAATGCTCTCCTCTCCAGTTCCTGCCTTAGGGTGGGAACTGGGCTCCCCACAGTAAGCTGGGAATAGCTGGCTGTGTGCCCATGCAGGAGCAGAGGGAAAGTGCCCTCCTGAAGCCCCGGGTCTGCAACACCCAAGGCTCTTGTCTCTTTTCCCAGCGCTGCTGGAGCATCACTTGCCTGAGCTTGGGAAGCTGTGACCGTGGCGTCCAGAGCTGCTCTCCCACGAGGCTGGAGAGCAGAGGGCATGGCTGTGCTGTCATCTACCTTGGCCCCTTTGAGGGCGGAAATTCAAACAGACACAGGAGTGGATTAGGTGTCAGAAAAATGTCTAATTATGGTTTATGAAATTACCAGCTCAGTGGCTTAAGCATGAAAATGTTCAGAGGAACCCTGCATCAGTGTAGTCTCCAGCTTATCCCTGAAAGCCTCATTCCAGAGAACAGCGAAGGGAGCAAACCCACCAGAGTGGTCCTCCACGGCTGTGGAAGATGCAGCCAGCCCAGATCCCATCGCGTCTGGTTCCCTGGGAGCACTGTGTGCCCTGTGTTTCTGAACAGCCCATCTTCTGAGGCTCAGGAAAGGTCACACTGCAATTCCCTCCATGGATCCTTTCTGTCCTCGGCACACGGTCCAGTGGTCGGGGCTGTGCCTTTGTGCGCAGCACCTCAAGGATTTCAGAGAGAGGTCTTTACCCCTCCGAATTTGATGGCTTAATGGTTGTGGCTTGTTTATGGTTTAATGATATATAATGATTTAATACTTCTCACTTTTAACAATTTTCCATGAAAGGCAGGGATGACAGTAAACACATTTTGCTCTCAGCTTTGAGCACGGTGAGTTCTGTGATACAGCAGCTGCTTGTTTGTAGCCTGCATGATAAGGCCTGTCCCAGTGCTGTCTCCCGAGGAATGGCAAGACCAAGGTGTGAATCCCCAGTAGGTAATTACCTGCTTGTCCAAAGGAATTGGGAATTTCTGATGGATTTTATGTGCATGTGAAATGCATATGCACAAACAGGAATTCACCGAGATTTTTCCCAGCAATCTCCTTAAGCCTTTCAGAATAAGTGAAACTTTGGCGCAACAACAGGAAAAACACAACTTTTTTAAAACTTTCTGCAAGGTAGCTGCAATTTGTCCTTTCATAACATACCAGCTACATCCCTAACTATGGGAGAGCCTGTATCCCTCTGTCTTGGTACCTAATATCCCATCCCTGGTATGCTGTATCCATCTTCCCAGCTGCCCAGAAGCCAATGCTGCTGCAGAGTCTGAGGGCCAGACCTTGGATCAGCTTGACTTGGTATCACACAGACCAGACGTGCAGTGGCTTTTCCTTGTCATGACTCATGAAAATGGGTGTGCCCTCAACTTCTTTGGGAGCACTTAACTGGAATAACTCAAACGGAGAGGGAACACCTTACACCTTGCCTTGTGTGCTTGTGCTGGTCTTGCCACAGCCCTGGTGGAGACCCAGAGTTCTCATCCTGCCTTAGAGAGATCCTGGGCATAACGTTGCACAAGGGGAGTTGCTCAAGCTGGGCTATGTTTTATAGGAAATAGTGTTTGGTCATTTTGTGTTTTAAAATGGAGTACAAGGAATATGTAACCCTGGGTTTCAAATATCTATCCTTTTATTTATTACTATTATTATTATTATTTTCTTTTAATCTGTGCAAACCTGAGGGGTGTTTTTCTCAGCTTTTCTACACCATTTCCTATAATGCCTTAATTTTGTAACCAAGATGAAGTTCTCCTAGAGAAAATCCCATAGCTCCTAGAGTAGGTACTAACCTGGACCACTATCAACCCCCAGAGCAGCCAGTCAGAAGATTTTAGTAACTCTGAGAGCAATGTTTTGTACCACTGGATGAATAAGGGTGCAAGGCTCCCCAACAGAGCTGGTTGCCCTGAACAGGTCACCACGACACCTGAGATGGCTGGGGATGCGTGTGCACACAAAACTCACGGGCTTGGACTTGTCTGACTTCTACTTTTGCTCCATATTCATACAAATTTGTAGATTTTCGAAGTGCCACATCCATGACCTTCTGGATCATAGAAACAGAGTATCTTGTGTTCGAAGGGGCCCTCAAGGATCAGAGAAGTCCTTACTCTGACGTGGTGAATAGCAAAGACCCCATGAAGCTGAGATTTCACAGGACTCTCCCAGAAATGCAGCTCGTCAGATTTATGGCGTAGCTTCTTCTTTTCCTTTGATGCAAAGTTGGGGAAGGGGGAGGGAATTCACTAAAAATTACCTTTTCCACGTGCAGATCTGCCTTCTACCCCAGATCTTGGGATTTATGTATCAGGCTACTGACAACCAAGCTGTTCTGGCTAAAAACCAAAGTATTTTTGTGCAAAAAGCATTAGCATTTCCCATGGGAACTACGGTTTTCCAGTACCTTCTGTTTCCATTCTCCTTTCAGGAGCAACTTTTGTTGCAACCTGCAGCTCCCAGGGTGTACTCCCGGCTTTCCCAGACAGAGAGTAGCTGTGCTGAGCTAGGGAAGTCTTCAGCTTTCAAGGTCTTATGCATTTGGGTGAAAAAAACTTAGGCTGCAACACAAAATGCGGAAAAAATAAAGGCCTTAAGGGACAAAAACTGAAGCCCAGCAGCACATTTTTGAGTCGTGGTATTTTGCTGAAAAATATTTTTCTCCTGTGTGAAATTCTGATAAAACCAAAATTGTGTATCAGCACTTTCTGAGGGACAATACCTTTTCTTTCTATTTTCAGTCTAGTCTACTCCTATAACAAGAAGGAAGTTTTCATAGCAGCTGGCTTATGTGGGATTTTAACAACCAAAAGCAACTTCTTTTAATTCCATATTTAAAAAAAAAAAATTAAAATTTATTTGTTGCCACAGTAGTGGTTTTCTGGTGTTAACTGAGTTTTGTAAATTACAGCACCTCTGCTGACGTACTGATAATTGGGTGTATGCTAGTCCGTCTAAGAAGAAAATGGGCTTTTTTTTGCAGTTGCAAAGTTCCTCTTGGAGTCAGAAAACAATGCGCCCAGCTATGCCAATCCATGGAAATCACTGGTTGTGTTTATCCAGCAATTAAAGGGGGATTACAGCCGCTTCAGAGCTCGGCATCCCGTCCCCTCCCCTGCACACACCGGGAGCCTCAAAGCCACATTGTTCCCTGTAGCCATCAGCGCCAGCCCGGGGACAAGGCGGGCCGCGAGGATGGGAAAGGGTAGTTTCTGCCAGGGAGCGGGATTACAAAAAAATAACAAATAGCAAACACAAAGGGAAAAGGGTGGGGGAAGGAACGATAGTTATGTTTTCTTTTTCCAGAGGTGTTTTCCATATCCATCCCTGGTGCAGGGCAGCAGGAAGGGAAACGTCCCTTCCAAGCCCGCCCTGGCAATCACCCTCCGCGGGATGTGCGGGGTGAGCACGTGGGCAGGGCTTGTCCTGGTCCTGGGAGCGCTGAATTAGCTGGAAGGGCTCCTTTGGAGGTGGCATCCCCTGGGCCAGGGCCCCTGCTCTGCTCAGAGGTCTGGGCAAGCCGGGCGCCGCGGGTGGGGTGAACAAGAGGCGAACGTGTGTCCCTGTGAGCAGGATCCCTGGGGCTCCGAGTGTCCCTGTGAGCAGGATCCCGGGGCCCCCGAGTGTCCCTGTGAGCAGGATCCCGGGGCCCCCGAGTGTCCCTGTGAGCAGGATCCCGGGGCCCCCGAGTGTCCCTGTGAGCAGGATCCCGGGGCCCCCGAGTGTCCCTGTGAGCAGGATCCCTGTGGCTCCCAGTGTCCCTGTGAGCAGGACCCCTGTGGCTCCCAGTGTCCGTGTGAGCTGGATCCCTGTGGCTCCCAGTGTCCGTGTGAGCTGGATCCCTGTGGCTCCCAGTGTCCGTGTGAGCTGGATCCCTGTGGCTCCCAGTGTCCGTGTGAGCTGGATCCCTGTGGCTCCCAGTGTCCGTGTGAGCTGGATCCCTGTGGCTCCCAGTGTCCGTGTGAGCTGGATCCCTGTGGCTCCCAGTGTCCGTGTGAGCTGGATCCCTGTGGCTCCCAGTGTCCGTGTGAGCTGGATCCCTGTGGCTCCCAGTGTCCGTGTGAGCTGGATCCCTGTGGCTCCCAGTGTCCGTGTGAGCTGGATCCCTGTGGCTCCCAGTGTCCGTGTGAGCTGGATCCCTGTGGCTCCCAGTGTCCCTGTGAGCAGGATCCCGGGGCTCCGTGCGGCAGGACGGCCACCGGCGGAGCCGGATTCCTGCTCCCCATGGAAACAGCCTCCGGTAGCGCCCGTCCCTGCCCAGACAGCCCTAATCCTCCCCCTGCAGTCACCCTGAGAAGCCTCCGGCTCTCTTATCACTGAGGATCTTTCTTTGGCAAATATTTACAAGAGGCTGCATTGCAGAGGGGGCAGCGAGCCAAGGAGGGTGGTGGGGGCCCACGGTGCAGAGAAGGTGCTGGCACGGACAGAACGGGGGCATGCCGTGGCCATGGGGTGCCTGCGGCGTGTCCCCTGTCACCCTCCTGTGTTGGGCAGACGGGGCCGTGCTCCCACAGGTTGCAGAGGGAAGCAGAGGACGAGGGACAAGGTGGCTGGGGACAAGGACACAATGCGCACATAACGCCACCGAGTTTCGACAGAGCGACTCCAAGTGTGGGACTGTGGGAAAAGCTCGAGCAACCGATGCGAGGTGGATGATCCCGCCGGGAGTGTCGTGGACAGACCAGGGGAGCCCGGAGGAGCCACGAGGCGCTTCCTGCCCAGCCCCTCCATCGGCGGGGGGTACAGCTCGGGCTGCAGCTCCGGCTCCCGGAGCTCCCCTGCTCCCAGCTGCGTGGCCGCGTTTGCAGCTGAAATTCGCATGGAAGCCCGTGCCCGTGCCTGCCCCACCCGCAGGGACACACGAGGTTTGGACAATCTCTGCAAGAAACAGAGACCTGCAAAGGAATTGAAAAAGAAAACACCACCACCGGAAAAGATAAAACCCAACGCCCCCCAAAACAGGCTTTGTGAGAGTAAAGTGTTCTGTCCCCGCTCTCGGTTCGACCTTGGTCATGGCCACAGATGCACCAAACCCGAGTGCCTCGCTCCTAAAAATTACAGCATCTAGGGCCAGAAATACCTGTGCGCACAGGTGTAAGCTTACTTTTTCTTTCTTTTCCCTCTGTAGCGTGGAGCCAAGTAATTCCTTATGAAGGAAAGATGAATTCAAAAGCTGAAGGGGCTTTGTTACGCTGCTAATGGTATGTAAAATAAATGGAGGCCTGGGAAGCATTGAGCTGAGAGCAATAATCAGCCCATGTGATAACATCCCACTCCCTGGGCAGGCAGCATCAAGAGCATCTGTGGAAATGAGTTGATGCTACCTAGTGCAAGGAATGATACCTGAAGCCTTTTGCAGCATTTGTTGGCTTTTTCTATCTCCCTGTATGCCTGTTCAGCACTCTAAACTGGCCAGTGCAAAGGAGACGTGCCTTCACTTGTGCAATGGCACAGGGGCAGATTGGGTTTTGGATTGGTTCTGAAGTCCTTTGGGTTTTGGATTGGTTCTGAAGTCCTTTTGCACACACGTGGAATCATGGATTAGTTTGTGTTGTAAGAGACCTCTAAAGACCATCTAGTCCAATACCATCTTCAACTAGACCAGGCTGCTGAGAGCCCAGTCCAATCTGAATGTTTTCAGGGATGAGGGATCCATCACCACTCTGGGCCATCCCATGTCCCTTGTTATAACACGGCAGTGCAGGTTCCAGAGGTAGCACTTGCTCTCAAAAACCCTGGCAAAGAACAGACTCCATCTTTTCCTTGGGTTTTGCCTCAGCTTTGTCTCTCCTGCCTGCGGCAGCCGGCACTGCCCAGCAGACTGCGTGGCTTGCAGGGGCATCTAGTGGCTGAATGCTGCAGGAGTGATCCGGGCCATGCAGCGGTTCCCGTGCCCTCTGACACCAGCCCTCTCCCACACAGGAGACTGTCCTACACCCAACACCTGGAGAAATGCTGCCAGCAATCTGGTGTAAAAGATACCCCTTTCCCCCTAGCCCTTCCCAAAATACCTATTTTGGAGAAGAAGCACAACTTTGCAGGTGGCATCAATTCTCCCTCTGCTGAACGTGGGGCACTAATGCTTAGTGACAGTGGCATCCCTGCACACATCACTGTGGCTTCCTGGGTGCAGTCAGCAGTTTGGAGGGGGCCTGTACTACTCCACGTGATTTATTTAGCTCGGGCATATCTCAGCTTAAAAAGACCAAAGAAATCTCAGAACTGGGTGGGTGGAAGAAAAGCCATCCCGTGCTGTTTTGCAGAGCCAAAATTTCCTAGTGTGGTACAGGTGACCAGAACCGAATCTGCTGCTGCCCAGGGGGATGTGGCACAGCCTGGCCTCAGGAATGGGAGGGGGATGGGGAGGAGCCGGGGACACTGCAGTGACACCAAGCACTGCTTTCACTGTCTTTAAATCTTCAGAGGACGATATCTGTGTCAAAAACTCCCTGAAAGTAAAAGTGCAGTATGGCGTATTGGAGGCTGATAAACAAGGCTCTTTTGTAAGGCCCCGTGATTCATGTCTCCTGGATTTTATAGGAAAATGCACATAAAAGCAATTACTGGGGTGTGAATTATTTAGTTTCTTAATGGCCTGACAGCTTTGACAGCTCCTAGCTTGTTATCTATCACAAACCCTCTTGATCTCCCAACTTTAACATGACTTTTAATTATGCTTTCGTAAGAGTAAAAGGACAGACAATCTGCAGTCTGGTTTCCATTCACTCAAACTTATTTAAACAAGGGAAACTTTTCCTCCTAGTGAGTAAAAAGGATGATTTGGGTATGTAGGGAGGTTTAAATATAAGTCTAAAGAGATGCCTAAGGACAACTGCCCAGATAGTTTAGAGTTTGTTCTTTGTATGATTGCAGGATGGAAAAAGAAAAATAAATTGAGACTAGAATTTAAAATTTAAGAAGTCCTTTGATGATCACAGGCCTGAGTTCCCAACACCTTTTTTGATATGTGTTGCTGTGGGGGCAGGAAACTGCACTACCTCACCTGGAAGACCCTTTTTCTTTCCAAAACATGGGCTTGCCCTCCTGGTCCATCATTCATCTGGGCCCCCATGGCCCATGTTCCTCCTGCTCAGCCCCTGGTCCAAGAGCAATGTCATCCCACACCATCCAGCCAAAAGCCTGCAGGTATTAAGGGTTATGGGGAGCTTGGCAGCAATGGTGATGGACATCACATACACTGAGAGATGAGAGCTGGAAATACAATGTTAAGTAAAGTTAGAGAGGTTACACTAAGATTACAGTACAAGACACAATGAACAAAGTTACAAAATAAGTTTTTGATGTTCTTCCAGATCAGGCATCAAACAGTTGGGAGGTACCAGGGTTAGGGACGTTTGTACAACCTATTTTCTTTCTCCCTGTGTATGTGCATTGAAACATGTTCCTTAACTTAAACATCCTATATTCATTTTCCTATATGACCTATTGTAAGCACCTCTTATTGGGAGAGAGCAGCCTGTATGACCAGAAGGGCTCTGGAGTTGCAGAAAGATTAAATAGATCCCATACATCAGTTGTTTGTTGGTCTGTCCAGTGACAGGCTGCCCTTCATCTTACGATAAAACAGCATGTTAGGGAAATGCCTCTCTCAACTGTGTTTCTATGGAAAATGTTTTTGTAGAGGGAAAATATAAGGAAAAGGTAAGATGAGAAAAGGAAAAAGGAAAAAAAGTAACTCGAGAAATTCAGGGGCAATAAATCACCACACCAGATGGTATTCATCTGCGAATGCCATGCAGAGCTATCAGTTTAAAAAATTGCACGGGAGTGTGCCATTAAAATGCAGACATAATATCTGCCCAGTTTCACTGCCCTTCTTTGTGGTGCCTGGGCAGGTAGGAAGTGGCTCGGTTCTACCTGCCCACATCTCTAGGTGTCTTCAGAGTCCTCTTGGCATCCCCACTGCAGCCTTGGAAAATTGGACTTGGTGGGTTATGTGTCTGCTTACTGCCTAGTTCTCTTAATTGCAGTGAGGAAGTGCCACTAAGTGTATTGTGAATAATATTCTTGAAATCTAAGAGACTGATTTGCAATGATCTTTCTGCCAAGTGACACTCCTGCAGTGGAAAATGCTTTGTGTTGAGCTCACATGCCTTTCATCCTGGGTTTTAGAGGGCTTTCGGATGCGTTGGCCCTGTGTACAAGCAGACAGCTTTTGCTCTACCTACACGTGGTTCTGAAGGTCAGCAAGGAAGTTTCATGATGCTGTCAATGTGTGATCCAGCAGTGTGTGAGCCAGCAGAGGCTGCTCTTGCTGTTAGGACCACTCTACAGACCATCCTGGCCGTCCTGAGTGGGGCTCTGCAGGTAATTCCCCTGGCTGGGGTACACTGGTTGGGAAATAATGTGGCTTAATCCGGTCTTGGGTCTGCAGCAGAGAGCATCATCATGAGAGAGCATTCCCAGCCGGTTGGAGGGAGCTGCTCGCACTCCCAGAGAAATGAGCCCAGTAAGGACCAAGCTGCAAAATACTGGGAGGGTGCACTCAGTGTGCCAGCTCTGAGGAAAACAACATGGTTTTATCTAAGTTGGGATTTTTAGCAAAAAAATCTTTGAAGCAAAATAATGAGCATAAGGGAATGCAGGACAATGTGTGGGAAAAGGTAGCAGGTAGATTACAAAGCTCACGTTGAGAGCCTGGGAAATTGCAGCCTGCACAAACTGCGAACTCAGTGACATTAAGCAAACCCCCTTGAATCCTATTTTCACTCTTCCTTGCCTTGAGGATAAATTCTGTAAAGTGTGAAGCTATGGCAGGTACACAGGTGCATAAAACAGGGGACTCTTTTGGTCTGGTGATGAGCGACACGGTTCTGCTGCCTCTTAAGCTTTGGTAAAGAAAGGGAAAATAAAGGCAGTGATGGATGCGGTGGTGAGCAGGCATTCCTGCTCCTTGCAGTCGGAGCTGGTGACAGGGCTTCACAAATGGCCTGAGAAATGTGGCCTCGGGGACCAAGGCCGGCAGGGAGGAAGTGGACAGCGGTGTGAGCCTGTGGGATGTAAGCTGAGCTGGGAAAACTCTTTGTATTACCTTGTAATTAGAAAAAATATTTCCCCTCTTTTAGATTAAAGTGGGAGATGCTGGCTCTGAGTCCTGTTTAGAATATATTCAGAGTGTGGGTACCTTTTTTTTTTAACTTAATGAAAAAGAAGAAAGTGTTGTTTCATTCTCCAGTCTGAAAATTACTATTTGTAAAGAAAAGAAAATTGATTTAAAGGCCACAGAAACAAATTGAGGGGTCAATTTTGATTTTAATTCCAACAATTAATTAAAGAACTCTTCTGGAGAGGTTTGTAAAATTAATATTGATCTCAGATACCAGGCACTCTGCAGTCATGTCTCCGTCCTGGTTTAAATCCTCCCATTTTGATTAATGGATGGGGTTTAGCAACAGCCGAGCTCCGTGACAGGGCAGCTCAGCAGCGCCGTGCTGGGACTCATCCCGGGAGCACAGAGCTCATCCTGACAGCGGAGGTGGCACATTTTAGCAGTGTGAGCCACACCAGTGTCACGTTCAGTGGGTGCTTTGGTGGCCAGGTGTCATAGCCTGCTGTCCTGCCCCAGCTCGCCCTCCTGGCTTCTGGTAAATGTCCATCTGAACAATATTTTTGTCTGTACAGCAGTGCAAAAGGGACCTAAATTCTGCATTGTTCGGAAGGCAAGAACACATTTGATACTGGAAGAAGCAGAAATAGTTGGTAGCCACTTGGAAGAGCCTGGAGCTCAAGCCTGATGAGGAGGGGCTGAGGCAGCTGGGAGTGTTCACCATGGAGAAAAGGAGGCTCCAGGTGGACCTACGACTCTCTGCAATTCCCTGGAAGGAGGTCGTAGTGAGGTGGGGGTTGGTCTCTTCTCCCATGAGACAAGTAACAGGACATGAGGAGACCGCCCCAGGTTGCACCAGGGGAGGTTTGGATCAGATATTAGAAAACATTTCTTCTCCTAAAGGGCTGTTGAGCATTGCAATGGGCTGTCCAGGGCAGTGGTGGAGTCACCATCCCTGGAGGAATTTGGAGGATGTGGCACTTGGGGTCATGGGTTAGTGCTGGGGTAGCAGTTGCACATGATAATCTTAGAGGTCCTTTCCAAATGGAACAATTCTATGATTTTAAAGGAAAATTGTCTGTAGAAGGATTGCCACAATTGCTTCACGTTTTTGAGTTGTTTTGGTCACTTGGGTTGGGATTCCCTCACGGGCTGGGGTCTTTCACCACCAGGTATCTCTGATGGCTGGAGAAGAGATGCTCAGTGTAGGTGCAGGAGGCAGAAAGGCTCCTCCTGGTACCCACTAAAAGCTAATGGCTTTGTCCCATTTGGGTGTCCTGTTCCATGGGATAGGCACTGCAATGGGCAGAAGTACAGCCTCTGTACTCCCTGAGGAGTGTGCCTTTTCCTGCCAAGATCTCATCCTGTCCTGTGGTAATAAAAAGGAAAATCCTGAAATACTTACAGAAAATTGGAAAAAAAATTAGTAAATAAAATTATCTCGTATGTGATGTTCTCCATTCTCTTTTCTTTATTCTCTCTCTTCTTCCCATTCCTTATGTACACTTGTTTCAAGCCAGCAGATTTCAGCAGCACGGAGACGGGGTGAAGGACGTAGTTCTGTTTCAGACCTCTGCTGTGCCATAAACAGAAAAATTTAGGAAGAGTTAACCTGAACGGCTGCCCATAGCACTCCACCAGTTTCCCTTCTCCTTGCAGATGCCCTTTATTCCGACTAAAAAGCACACTTTTCTTCAGCTGTGTGAGATGAGTTCGCCAGGAAGATCACCTCTGTCCAGGGAAAGTTCGGTGGTACAAAAACCACCTCGGTATTTGCAATCCTACAGTGACAACAAATGGATTTCTAGTGTCACCTGGACCTAAACCAAGCAGCCTCAGCTTTAACAATATTACTGAATGTATGAGCCTGGGAAGTGAATCTCCAGCCTTAGAAAATGTTTCTACCTACTCAATATCAGTCATGTTCACTCTTTGTGGGAGGGTAATCAGATTAACAGGTGAGAGGTATTTAGCATAACTTTAAGGGATTAGGTGTAATTCTAGTCACAGTGTTGCATGAAAAGCAAAAATCAAGGTTTTCAGCATTGGGAATTTCTGCATGGCTGAAAAAGTATCCCCGACAATGAAATACAGCTGATATTTAGTGTCTTACTGTTTTATTTACTACCGCCTTTCCAGCACACCCAGCTAGTTAGCCAACTACTTATAAAACATATTTAATGTTTGGAGACACTCAGTACAGCTATAAAATGATTTTTAAGGGCATGCAAACATTGTGTTTTAATGACTACAGACACACTCGAGTTCCCTCCGGAAAAAAAAAACCCAAATAAACCTCCATTTTCTGAGTAGACTCAATTGTCTCATCCTGAGTTTTGTAGATGAGCTACACAGCTCAAACTGGTTGACTTCCCGGCACTTGATGGGAACCATTTAAAAGGATAAACTTGGAGAGATCAATACCCCTTACATACTGTAAGTGATGCAGCACTGAGTACTCAAGGGCTGTTAAAAACTCTGTTGTGGAAGACTGCTCAGAAATCAAACAGGAGGGAAAAAAACCCTACACAGTGTTTTTAGGGACTTAGTCCCATTTTGTTGCATGGGGGTTTTATCTGCAGAGCTGGGGGCCGGTGGTAATCTTTCAGGCAGGTTCTCCCTGTTTTTATTCGTAGTTTATAGGCGTTGGAAGGAAGACAATATCAGACGGAAAGGCTGTGAGCTGGCAGAGATGGGAAGAGGCGCCCGCATGTGTGTTCATCTGTTTGTGGAAATGGGGAATCCAGAGGCAAACAGGCTCAGCAGTCCCTGGGTGCAGGTAATTGAAAGTGAGTGCTGAAAGCACCCGCTCCTGTTTCATGCTCCAAGGGTTAACACTCTTCTGGGGCACTTAAGACAAAGCTCCTTTGAGAGCCCACATGATATCTCCTGCCTATCCCTCAGCCATTACTTTGTTTCTCCTTTCAGTAAATTCTGATTATTTAGGAGAGGGTGGTTTTTTTTTTCTGTGGCAAACTCATGCTGGCTCACCCTTTGCATATTATATTCATCAAGAGGCTCTGCTGCATTCCCTAAGGATCTGTGCTTTTTCCTGGTAGTGTGAGGAGGGACTGGGAGTCTTGGGAGAACCATTAGTTCATTTTGAAAGGATTGATATGGATCTGGCCTTCTTCCAGTGCCTCCACTGTAGAAATTATAATTTATCATTGAAAAGCACACATTATTTTTGTTAGCAGATCAGCTACTTCAGTCTCAATTCCTTCAACTTTTCTGGATGGGTGCCATGGAAACCCAAATTATTTATTATAATTTAGAGATTGGGATTGAACAAGCACCTCTTTATCGCTCTCTGTACATCCCCATCAGCTCTGGGCCCAGCACAGAGCAGCCCGGCCCTGACACCCGGGCAGAAGGGGTGGTAGGATCCAGCAAGGGAATAGAGGACAGGTGCCTTCCAACCCGAGCCATTCCAGGATCGTGTTGGCTGCTGAACTTGCATGGCCAATGGCAATGGCAGCAAGCTGAGTTTGGGCTGGAGTCAGAGCCTGGCTTGCTGTGGGCTTGACACCTTCCTGGAGTGCAGCGAGTTTCTGAACTGGAAGCAGGAAGGGCAAGAGATGCCTCTCCTTCCCCACGCTGCAATATGAGCTTATTCACTTATTTGGACACATGTCAGAGCAGCTGGAAAATGCTCCTCTGCATTGGGCATTTTGCTGTCACAGCAAGGTGCAGCCCATGTCCCATATCTGGCTCACAGTGAAGGTGATGTTTAAGACCAGGTCCTGAACTTGTTTCTCATTATCTAAACAACTCTTGCTTTGGGGCACTTTTTGCTGTGCATGGGCATAGAAACAAGAACAGAGGCTGAAGACTCACCAGTGCCTCCTCTGTAAACCCTTCCTCTACACTGATGTTCACAGATTTTTTTATTCCCAGTAGCCCCAGACATTTTATTCAGCTCAGTAGAAGAATCTCAGCAGAATTACTGCCATAAAAGAAGCATTGACTCTGAGCTGTCCTGTGGCATGTCGGAACATTCCCTGTGCTACACCAGCGAATTTATAAACCAGAGTAATGCAAGAGGTGTGCTGCTACCTCTCACCTGCGTGTACCTGTGGGCAGGTAACATGTAGCACTTGTGATGCTGCCTTATGTTATCAGCAGGGTGGCCAAATAATACAGGACAGCAAACTTTCTCTCCTGTGATTATTTTGCTGGTGCAGACACCAAGACTGAGACATTTAAAGGAGAAGATACATATCCCTGAGGCTGAACATAAAATATTTATATGAAGAGGCCATGGACTAATAAATTTCAGTTATAAATGTTTACAGCCGAAGGTAGTAATAAATAACCTTCCAAAAGCAATATTTCAATTTTCACTTATTGTACTTTACTACATGTTATATTTTCAGGAAACAATAATAATTATAACAGGACATGGAATTAGCTCATGTTTAATGAATGATTACCCAGTTTAGCTGTGATCGTTATAACATCAGGGCACAATTAAAACTGGGAAATGTTGTTTATTCTGCAAAGAGATGGGACTGTACCTCTATGTATACATCCACCTAATGTATAATCTGTTCATTAAATTGGGACTGAGGTGGGTACGCTTTAATAAATTTGTCGGATGACTCCCCAGCTTCAGCTGTGCAGGCTTCACATGGTCTTTAGCAACAGAGGGTTAAAGCCAGGATAAAATTTAATCTCTGGTGACCTCAGTGTCCATCTCCTACTGATTTGCAAGAACCTGGGTTCACATCATTGCAGGTCATTCTACTCCTTCCCCCTGGTGTTCACTGCACCCAGCCTGGCTGCTCTCTCCTCATTACTTAGGGCAATACTGTTGTCAGCTTTAACCTGTGTGTGCCTTGTAGCTTTGCTTCAAGTTGTCACCTTGCAATTAAATGTTTGGGATGGGTTTCAAAGAGAAATACCTTACCTGGTGACATGGATGGAAATGCTGTGTTGGCATCTCTGTTGGGTTGATTCAGCCTTGACTGGTGCAAGTGGAGTGGTTTATACAGCCTAAAAATGAGTCACTCGGTGCAAAGCAAGCGCCTGCTAATAAATTTGATTTTCTGTCTCATCTTGTGGTGACAACAGCTGTGTTGTGACAGCGACCAGTAAGCTCTGTCCAGAAGGGGAGAGCTTCTGGGTTGTCTGTCTGGCACATCAACCTCAGACATGGAGGGAGATAATAGTTACAAATAACTTGCACTGCCTTGCCATGCAAGCTGGAGGACTCTTATCTAACCCAAACCCCTGACAGATGGGCTTCACCTTGTGTGAGGAGCGGCAGCTGTACAAAATTATTAAGTACAGTCCTTCAGCTCCCGTGGGCAATGCAGAGACAGGGAGAGGCTCCTGCTAAGGATAATTTCACAGAATAACAGAATATTTTGAGTTGGAAGGGCTCATAAAGATCATCAAGTTCAACTTCTAATTGAACAGCCCATAGAGAAATCAAACCCACGACCTGACATTATTAGCACCATGCTCTGACCAGTGGCTATTTACCTTGTCACAGTGAGCTGTGGTTCTCCTAGGGAGGCTTCTTGCTTGTTGCTGACTGTGGCCAGCCCTCTCCAGTGGTCTCTGCTTGGCTTTCCCTCAGCAGGCAGCTCTCGTGTGGCTAAACATGATGAGATGACATCTCTCTTCTCTAATGTTTTTGATATCCTTCAAATGAGTCTCTGCTCCGTAGTTACACACCGTGTTGGTTTTTCTCTTCTGTTTCTTTTCTGTCTTTCCTCTGTGTCTTTCTGCCTTTCTCTAGCCCACACGTCTCTGTGGAAAAAAGACTGACCTTGGCAGGAAATGTGTTCTTGGCCTTTCCCAGAGAGGACATGATGTACTGCAAGGATAGATGGGAGCTGCAGCCAGGCTGAACCATGGTGCAAGATGCCTCCAAAGCCCTCTACACATAGGTCTCAGAGGTGTTTTGGCAAGTCTGGTGTTCAGGATACCCCTGGGAATATGGAGATGCCTGAGGGGTGATGCCTTAGATGAGAAGCACCTCTCTAACATCAAGGCATGAGTCGTGGTAGTGCTGCCACTGTGCTGGTTTAAAGATCTGGATGAGACCAGGTCTGCAAGGAGCAGGCAGTGAATTGAACAGGCTGCCACAGCCAGCAGGAGGAAACAGAGGAGCCTTGGGCCTTGCAAGCAGAGTGCAGAAACAGCTTGTCAATAAAACCTGCACCTCTCAATGCTAAGTGCAAGCTAAGTTCCTCCTTGTCTGGTCAGATGAGCTGAGAGAAAATAGGATGGGCACAAGTACAGGAGAGGGTTGACTGGCAACATGGGAGAGGAGGCCATCTCCTGAGGGAAAGGTGACAGCAATTTATAATCTTTGTACTGAACAACTGGACAACTTTGTACTGTTTTTTCCACTTGATAAATGTAAGGCGTGTTTCCCAGGCACTGTCTAGACCCACTTGTCAGGTGTTGGACTGCTGCACCTGCTCCTCCTGAAGGTTTGCATCCATGGGAAAGCTGTCAGGAGATGGGCAGGGGCAGTGCCGGAAAAATGTTGAGAGAGAGTTCACTTTTCTTAGATTCTCCCCGGTCTAATGTGCTTGGTCAGCCTCCTTGTCTCTTCCTTTTCTTTTCTAGGGGTGTAGAAGAAGGCTGACAAATTTCCCCCTCATAGTTTGCATCTCCCCTTGTAACTTTCTGAGATGAATTTAGATGGGAAACCAAACCGGTCGGGTTGGCTTTGCAGGGAAAGCAACCCATCTGGAGGCTTTGATCTCCACTGCAATGCTTGGAATGTGCAAGAGACAGAAAAAAGAACTGGGCAAATACTTGAAGGCCCTCTGTGACAGCTCCCTTTTGCAAGCACTTCACCCAGGAGCCCTTTGGAGAGCTTTCAGCTGCCTTGTCTCAGGAGAGGCCCTTACGTGGGCAGGGGAAAACAGCAAAGGCAAGACTGAAAGTAAGGATGTGGCTGCTAAGGATGCACAGTGTTTGCACACTCCCCTCCGCACTTCTGGACAAACTCTTGTACAAGGTTGTGACCCTCGCACCCAAAAATTGTATTTCAGACAAATTTTTCCCATTGTGAAAGCAGGAGGAGCATTTCCCAAGGCTCGTGGGCAGCTGTGCTGCTCTTGATGTCAAGATCACAGTTGAAGGTTTCTGTGTGTTGGCACCTTAAAGTAGATTTGAGGTCATGTGCTCCACACCTGCCCTCAGGAAATACATCACTTCAGGCTCTTGCTCACCTGCTTTGCAGGAGCTTTGTGCAGGACAGCCAGACAGATGGAAAAATGGGCAAAAGTGATGAAAATATTCATACGTATTAAGGTTCCCATTAATTATTGAATTACCAATTCACTTATTGAAAAATAATGATTAGTATTTATAGCATCCAGATTGCTGATGATAGATTAACTGTGATGGCATAATTTAGCAAATATTTTTAAAATAAAACATTTAACAAATAACGTTTCCACCATTTTTTCATCTTAAAAAAAGTGTGAAGGCCTCATGAATATATGCAATCCTTTCTGATTTTAAAGCATGCTTTTGAATATTTTATTATTATTATGGATTGCTTTATTGCAGATTTTATCCTCAGGTTGTTTTCCAATGAACTTCTACACTCTAAGGCAGAAAGAAACCTATGGCAAAATAAGCTTATGGTAACAGCACTATAAATCCACTGTGTAAGTACAGTAGTAAGTAAATGCATTATATGGCTCTATTTCTTTCTACTGATTTCTCTTTCTGAAGTCTCTGTAGAACAGTGATTGATGTATATGAAAACCATTTAGCACATATTAAACCAGGGAGTCAAAATATTATTTTAAAATTTTCCAAGATCCATTGATCCAAATTTATGTCAGAATCTCCTGAAAGGTTACATTGGCCCATATTTTGCAGTATTCATTTTTCATGGTAAAAGTTCCTATGTGACATTGCAGTAAAATCTAACGTATATATGGGTGCCAAAATGCAAAATTCCACAAATTTCTGAAACAAAACAACAAGGGAAATTTGCGGTTTCTTTAAAATGTCAGATTTGTAAAGGCTTGTTTGGGCTTCTTTGTTAAAAATGATTTGCTTGTATTTTTATCCCTAGAAGGTTTATTTTACTGAAAAAATGGTTTTGGGGCAGATCTTTCCACCTGATCTTGCGACAAGCCTATGCCTGCCATATTCTTAATGCAGGAACTCTTCCACCAGATGTTTGCTGTGAATGATATTGTAATGTTTTCTCAGAAGTACTTAACTGCAGTTCATCAGGAAAAATGATTCCTTGGCTTCCTTCACAATAACGTCACGTCAAAAATAGACGTGAGATCTCGTTATTTATATTGCTGAAGTACTGAAAGGCCTTGCCTGAGAACAGACTGTTCCTGCGTCAGGAACTACGCTGGGAGATGGGCTTTCACTGAAGAACCGGCTCCTGAAGGAGACGAGGCAGATGAGGAAAAGGCGACAAACAGAGAATCCTAAAACTGCCGCACAGAAGTGATGGTGGAATACCAGTGGCAATCCTGAGCTGTTTCCCAGAGAATTCCACCATTTTCTGTTCATTCATCTCTCCTCCCCATCCTTCCTCTCCAGCAGCCAGGATGGGCCTGGGACATGCTCCTGGTGAAACGAGGTAGAAAATTCCTACTTTGCTTCAGTGTTAGTACTGAGAAATGAGCTTTTTAAGGAAGCAGATCTAGAAATGTCCCGGGCTGTACCTTGTATCTCAGCTGAAGATGAGCTGATAGGGAATGAGGATGACTAAATTTATTCAGTCAGTGGGTGGACATTCCTGTCTTGCAAACCATGATGACTGATCCATCATAAAAAGTTGGGCTATCAAATTGCTATTTAGCAAATACAAACTGAAAAATCCTCTTGCACATCTGAAAAGATGCCTCTCTGCAAGGTGTGAGGGTCCAGCTGGCCCACCTGCCCATGGGATTGCTTTAGTTACCGCTTCCTAGGCATGGCTAGTGAGGCTGCTCCTTTAGGAGGTCATCCACCCTGAAGCTCGGAAAGGAAGCTGGCTTGTAGGTTCATTCTATATAAATGTGTCTATTGTAATTTATTTATTCAGGGTGAAAAAAAAAGAAAAAATTGAAAATGCACAGTTTTTCCAAAGCACTGGAATAGGTTGCTAATTTCGTTGTTAGTGCCCTTTTCAAGGTGCATGTGCCACTCCATGTGACTGCTCTGGACTTCAATTTCTTCTGCCCAGGGTCATTTTGCAGCTGTAATCTCCCTGCCATTTTTTTTCCGGGGGAATATGTAGAGTTTGCGAATAATATTTCCTTGCCTAAAAGACAAGGTGATGCTTCTTCAGTAGCTGCTGTTCTTTGAGTGTGTGCGAGGGCTTTGTCATCCAGCAAGCTCTCTTTGGGATTCTGCCTCCTTGGGTGTATCAGAGGCTATTTCTTGGCATGAAGTAATTGGAGGCAAGGCAGTTTTACAGCGGGAGGCAGTGGGGTGCTCGCAAATCGCAGCCTTCTCCCTGCTTGAGTGCTGTGCCAGCTGACAAAGCCCTGCTTGCTGGAGGCACTTGTGTTTGGTGGGGCAAATCAGGTCACCGGGATCCGCAGCTTCCTCGTGGCTAAAGCAATCAGCTGGAGCTCCAGGAGACAGGAGTCAGGACAGCACTCACTGTGGGGGAATGTGGGCACCCTGCGAGGGCGAGGTGGCCATTACCTGCCCACCTGGCAGAGTTCGGGGTGGAGGCTGCTCTGGGAGGCTGCTCATTTGCAAATAGATGCTTGTGCTCATCCGGGTGTGAAGAGAGAATGGGCGATATCTTCTCCGGAGCAAGAGGTTTGCCAGCAGAGTTTGTGCTCCACTTGCAGGGAGGTGAACTTTCACGGTGTCCCGAGCACCCGCAGAGGGGAAATAGAACCACGCACGGCTGTCACATGTCCCACGGACAGCACCAGCGTTCCTCAAACCACTGAGCATTTTGGAAACACCTCTGAATGGCCAGCGTGGTGTTTTCAAGTCTTTTTACCCATGAGTGTAAATGTAAATTGAGAGTTTCATTTTATAGGATATAAGTGAAACTCAGATGTGAAGCACTAAGTGTCTGAAAAGCCTGACCTATTTATCTTCCTCTGCAATTCAGGTCATGGTGATCTTCCAAAAGCAAAGCTCTTCTTATTCAGACATGCAGAGCTCGAAGCTGCTGCTTGTGTCAGGCACAGGACTAGGATGGGTCTGTGTCATGCAAAGAGCTTGTTTTCTGTGAAGTGGTTGTTGGGCAGATACAGTTTCTCCAGAGACAGCAGTTGCCTTCCTCATCTTTGTCACCATAGCTGGAAGCCAAAAGGGATTATTTTGTTTTTTCTATGTCTTAGGTTCCTGCAAAGGAGATTCAAGTGGAGCTTCACTTGGTGGGACTTCAGTCTCATTTTAGGTTTTCCATGGAGAAGCTGCTGGATTTATCCTACTTCCTTACTCACACAAAGGTTGTCGGTTCAGCACTAGGGCGTGGCTGATGGATGGAGCTGTCATTCGAGATGTGCGGTTCCTCAAAGGCTGCTGCTCAGGGGCAGATGCATGGCAAAACAGCAGTTTCCTTTGGAAATGGGGGAATGCGGACAGGTGAAAATGGTGGCAGTGACATAGCAGGCTTTCCTGCTTGCACCTGTTCTTATTCTCAGAGTTAAAATCTACCATCCTTGCAGGAGGAGCAATGCAGGACTGAGCAGTGCCTTATCCTCTACTGGTGGAGTCACACCTGGTGAGGAGAGGAACCACAAAAAAAATGGTTTTCCTGGAGAAAACATGTCTTCCTGGCAGATGGCTTGGCCAGCCAGCAGGGATTACAAACCTCTCTGGGAACCTTTTCTTTATGGCTAGTGAGAAGGTGATATTGCTTGTGACAGCACAGAAAGATTGGCTGAAATAAAATAAAGAGGTTTCCATGGTGATCCCTTCATATTGCAGTAAATTTTCATCTTGCAGTCAGCTGGGTTATACTTCTTCCCCCAGAGGAAGAGTCCTTGGCTCCCCCTGCATTATTAGCTCCTACTGCTGCTAAGGGAAGGCTGGCAGGCCCTGTGTGGAGCCACTGACATGGACGGCTCTGGGGTGGCCTTGTTAATTATCCTAAAGAGGTCAGACTGCCCAGACAGCCTGCAGGTGCTTCAGAAACAATCCTGCTTTCTGGCTTGAACTGTAAATAGATAAGGAATAGATATACGGATGTAGCTGTGGCTAAAGGTAACAGAGGAAGGAAGTAGGATTCTTCCCATTTTACAGCTGGGGAAAGAACCATAGTCAAGGTGGGTGACTGCCCCAAAACCAGAGCCCAGGTGCTGTTAGAGGAGGGAAGTGAATGTGTAATTCCCAGACTCTGGCACAGAAGACACCTTTTCTCCTGAGGTTAATACCGGGAAAGGCACTAACGTGCAGAGAGCTGGCAGAGAAGGGAAGCTCTTTGCAAGATCACCTATGGGAGCACCACAAAGGGAAGAGGCAAGAGATCCTCCCAGGCTGTGGCTGACAGGGGCGAAAACTGCCCAGCAAAAGAGTGACCTTTCATTTCAGGAGATGAGGAAACCCCTCCAGCTGTCGAAGGCAGTGACTCGCGGGTTCCCCCTAAGTGTGATCTCTCCTGCCGTGCTGCAGAAATGAGCAGCCGCAAGACGTGTCTCACTGTGGGTAGGCTCAGCGGAGACTTTCCCGGCTTCTTCCTGGGATGACGGCATCTTTCCATCTGCATCTGAACTTGAGAGTCATGCGTACAGTGCTAGTCAAGCTTTGCCACACAAAACATGCTTAATATGAAAAGCATTTCCCTAAGAAGGGGTGTCATTGAATGCGAATGAATGCTGCCTTAAGATTATGTTAATTTATGCTACAGAGCAAATCTCTTCTATCTGCTTCATGCATCACAAAGCCAAAATAACCCTGACCTACCCATGGCCGCACTCAAACCTCCGTGTCTTTGGACTGTTGTTGTATATTATATACAATTCATAATAGGCTGGAGACTCGAGAAGCAAAGAGGGATGTGCAGGAGGGATGCTCTGATTGCAGCTGCCTGCAGTGGTCCAGGGTGTGTGGGGACCCTTGGGAGAGCAGGATGTGTGTGGGGATGAGGGGACTCTTGGGAGAGCAGAATGTGGGGATGAGTTGCTCCTAAACATCAAAATTGCTGGGGTCAGCCACCTGCTCCTGTTCTGCTGGGAACTCATCACAGAGAATGATAGAATGAAGCCTCTGAAGACATTCTCCTTATTTCCCCTGAAGTTATTATTTCTTCCAGAGCTTGGGAAAGCTGAGATTTTTTGTCTTTTGGGAGGACCCAGGACAAAAGGGAGCTTTGGTGGGGAAAGGAACAAGCATGAAGTTGCCACTCTGAGCAAGAAAGCCATCCCATTTCCTGCCATTGCCAGTGCAGATTGGGGCTCAAGCCTTTAGCTTGGTAACTGCAGCAGGGCAGCTATAAAAGCCAGCCAGCTTTTAATGTGTAAGCAGTGAGGTTCTTATTATTATGTTAACAAAAAGCTGGGATTCTTTCTGTAAAGGAAGGAGCTATTAAAAAACAACAACGACAACAACAACGGCAACAACAAAGAAGAAAAAAACAACCACAAAAAGAGATCACAAGCTGACCAACTCTGCAAAGAGAGGTTGAGAAAGTGTCACTTTAATAATAAATAAAAAGACACGTAAGAAAATAGAAGACATACGTTGGAGGCTGTGCTGTTGAGGTGCGGTGCCTCAGGTCCCAGGTATTCCGCTTGGGGTGATTGCCCCCATCTCCCCAGGAGTGACATGTGGGTATTACCAGGGTAAATTTGCTTTGCAAATCTACCTTTGTGTCTCTGGATTAGCTTTATTTACTCAAGAATTTTGGAGGTAATGTGGAGGAATATTCATGGTTCTATTAGTCAAAAATCTCCTCTTCTTGTTAACATCATTTCAGCATGTCACTCAAGGCAAGCACCTAAAGCACATATTTTGGAGATTAGAAATGCATTTTTTTCTTTTGTTTTGAAATAGTTTCTCTCAAAGTTAGGTATTTAGTTGCCTACCTTTGCCAGAGAAGCCTTGTAATGCTCCCCCCACCATCCAGTTTTATTTCAGCAGAAAGGTTTATAATGTATTTCTTTATTTAAAGCAAAGGAAAACTCCTTTCAGTAGGAATTTTTACCTCAGACCAGCCCTGCCTCACATCTGCTGCATGTCCAAATTACCCTGGACAGCCTAACGACCTCGGCATGTTGCACCTTGTAAACAAGGTTTTCCATTAAAGACCACAGGCACATTTAGGGAAGACTCAAGGGCTCCTCAAAGCATAGGAGGAGAGAAAGAGAACCATTTATAGCACAGTCAAACACACTGAAATTGCATGAAATGATGACTTCAGATCTCAAAATGATCTTTGGCTACGTGGCCTAAAGCTTCAGCTTTTTTACCAGCAACACTTGCTAGAGATGGACTGGAGCTCTGTTTCACCTGTTCTGCAGGTCACAGACACTCCACTGCACTGCTCCCTGTGGGATTCATCCAGCAGCAAGCATGAGGAACATGCTCAGAAATCTCACTGAGGCAGGTAGCCACTAACTCCAACAACATGGCAGCTGCAGGAATTTGTTACTCTTTATTAAAAACAAAAGGGGAAAGTTTTGTACAATTCCCGTTTGTTAAAAAGCGTGCAAGCACCTCATTAACTCCGATGGTGTGGTATTTTTGGCTGGTTGCATTGCTGAGCATGTGTTAAGCTCTGATGAAGTGCAAGAAATTACCTTTGGAACAGCAGTGGTGTCTTCTGAATGCAGTTATCACCTCCCCAGCGCTGATAAGGTGTGAAAAATGATCTTCCCATCTACAGTTGTGTCAACTGAATGCAATTAGCACCTCTACATGTGTTTAAAATCATGACCACAGGTTATAAGTTTGCAGTACATTAGCACTTAGTCCCATCTTTGTGAATTGAGGGGGAAAAAAATCTCAGCAAAACTGGTGCAATGAATACAATTAAGTACCATTAACATTCCATTAACTATTTTTAATGAAGTAAATCCAGCCCCAGATGAGCGAACGATAGGTTAGGGACTTTCCTTAGCCCAGGACAGGAGTTGCCTGCTATATAGACACGTGTCAGAGGAAAGTCTCTTTACTCCTGCTAGACCTTGGTTAAACAGCTCTGTTAAGCTGGAGTGGACAAGCCAGGCTTTTCCCTTTGTTCTTAGGCTAGAGGCACACCAAGATGCTGCACAGAGTGCAGGATGTGCCTTCTTAAAATGCTGCCTCTCTTTGAAGAGAGAAGAAGAGGCAGAAAAAAACTCAGCAGGTAGTTTTTCCTCTGGTGCAAGTAGCCAAGTCCCAGTGTATTGGTCATTTATTATATCCTTCTCAGGGTATTAATCTCTAACTGCACTAAAGAGAGCCTATATCTCCCTATGGAAGTCTCTCTTTGGCAAAGTAATTATTGCCAGCAGTCTCCAAACCTCTTCTTTTCTTGCTGTTTTCCTTCCAAGTTTGACTAAGACTTATTATATGGAGGCTCAGTGTGACTTACACAAGAGCTTCAGTAATTTTTTTTATGCAAACATGACATGCATACAGAATGGTCATCTTCAGCCATCTAATACTTACATTTTTCATAGGAATAATTGAAAGGTGCAAATAAGAATCAGTGCAGACACACCCCTCAGTGGGACTGAAAAAAATGCTTTGGTGATGTGAATGAGTCCAGACCAGTCTCTGTGCTTGGACGTGTCCAGACCTCTTTGCCCAAAGCCATACTTTTCAAGAAGTTTTTCTGAAATCACTGGCAACGCTCCACAACAGTGACAATCCCCATGCTGGTGCTTGGGATAGAAGCTGGATGCAACAGCATCAGTTTCTCCATCTCGCCTCTATTCATTTTTAAAAAGCTATTGATTTTTCACTTTCCAGATGGATCTGGAACAGCTGTGACTTTTTATTTTTATTTATTTTTAATTTTTATTTTCCTTTTTTCACTAAATTTGTAATTGAAAGGGACAGATCCTCATCTGGAACACGTGACAGTGGATGTGCAATGCTTCTCCCGTTGCTGGCAGCAGTCCCATGCTGGTACAGACCCCGTGTCTTGTTAGGGTAGAAGGAAGCCCCATGGCCAGCTCGTTTATCTCCCTATGTAACACAGGACATAAAGCTTTACTCAATGGTCCCTGCACAGAGCCAAATTACTTGTGGCTGAACTAGGGCATATCTTTGAGAAAAACATACTCAATCTCACTGCAATTTTCTATTGCCCTTTCCATGTTTTCTCTGATTTCCACAATGTAGGGCAATCTGCACAGCAATAACTGCTCTGAGAATGATGAGCATCTGCAGAGAGCTCTCTGAGAGTGATATTGTCCTGGTTCTTAACCAAAATCTAGTCCAATGAAGCAAGAGAGTTTGGCTGTCTAAGTCAGTGGATCAGTGGTTAGGTCTGGCTGGTGTTGGCTTTGCTGTTGGTTTCTTTGACTTTCTGTTTATATGAAATCTATGGGTCTCAGCATGAAAATTGTCTGTTGGGGATTCACACCTGTACTTTTTCTTTTATTTAATCATGTCTTTTAGTAGTTTCCTTACTGCATGGGGATAAATGCCTCTCTGCTATGTATGGTGCACAGGTAGTGATACCCTACAGTGCCTCAGCCCTATTTTTCACTGGCGTGGCATTAGTGAGAGCTGCAACATCAATCTGCTCCCTTTCACAGGGCAATTCCTGCTGGCTCCAGGCTCTAGGAGTCACTCTGGCTATCGCAGTGGGAGCTGCCAGCAGGAAGTAGCATCCAAATAAGATGAGGTTGCACCCTGTAGGCAGTGCAGGGCAAAGATTCTGCTGGCTGTGGGGGAGTCCGAGGGACAAAGGGGCTGTGCCGAGTGGTTGTCTACCCTCTGAAAGGCACTGCAACGTGCTGGTCACCAAAGCAGGTCAGAAAGGAATGAATTTATTTCAAGGAAAAGTCTTAAAGCCGGAGGTGAGAAGACACAAATCAGCATTATCAGGAGTAAATGGATTTGGGGCTGCGGCAGCCCCTCGCCTGGAGCCGGTGTGTCCTGCGGCGCTGCTTGGATGTGCCGGGAGGATGCGACGCTGACAGTCATCCATTCTGGAAATTAAATTCCACTCCCTCAGCTGGCCTGGGCTGCGGCCCCACGCTCCCGATGGAGGATTGCTGATCGTGCACATTGCTGTGGTCTGAGTCCCAAACCTGTGAGATCAGCCAGAGAGGCTTTGGCAGCCTCAGGAAGGAGCTGGGTACTCCAGGACTGGGGTTCAGCTCACACGTCTCCAGCTATGGACATGAGGGGTGGGATGAAACTGAGGCCCTTCCTTGCCTGCTGGAGGGCTCCAGGTCAGCCTATAAACCATGAGATGTTGTGGGATGCAGGAGTTGATCCTAATGTCCTGCTGCTGTGAGCAGGACAGGACAGGTAGTATTTCCCTGGAGCCTGCCTGGCTTCCCTTTTTCTTCATCCCTGCCTTTCAAAAAGGACTGAACTAATGGACCAGGGAGCCCAAAGCATCTCATTGAAGCAATGGGAGGAGGCTGTAATCAGCCACAGGGTGAAGCGTCCCTTCCTGAGCCGAGGTGCAAATCCCCGTTACGGTACCTTCCTCTGTGAGCTGAGGTCCAGGCGTCTGAGAAGAGGAGAGGAAAAGGCGGCCAGTTAACTGAGGCTGGGAGAGTACTCCTGTGTCAGCGGGGTCTGATAGGACCTTCTGGCTTCAGAAGCAGAAAATTCCAAAATCAAAAGCATGATCCTTGCTTGTGACTCCTGCTGGGTTTTCCAGTGGTACACTGAGGGAAAACAGTTCATTTAGGTTAATTGCACAATGCAGATATTTATAAAATGGTATCTGTTTAAGCAGAGGAATGTGCCTTTTCCCAATGAGGTCTCTGAAAAAACAGCAGTGTGTCACTTGACCCAGGCCTTTAACTGGAACCGTCTTGGCAATTTAATGAAATTAAATGGCTGGACTGTGGGGAGTTCATTAGTAAGTAATCCAAAGGCTAAAGCTCTGTGAGCTAGTTCAACTCTCAATTGCTTATTTGTGTTTGCCAGATCCAGTAAAGTGAAACCCCTTAATAGGTGCTGGCAGTATTTGTAACATACACTCCTCTGGTCTGGAGACCGTCACACAGGCACTGATGTGATTTCATATTTCTACATGAGGTTTTTTTATAAAAAGCACCTCCAGGACAGCTATAGGGTCCCCTGTGTGTCACTGGGCAGGCTCAGGTGGCTTTGCAGAGGCTCTTCTGCTCTTGATGCCATGAACCTCTTGCTTCTGGCAAAGCAAGTAAGGGAATCTCATTTCTTTCCAAAAAAGCTTTCAGACGTGGCTGCTGCTGCCAGCGGTGCAGTGCTGAACCTGAGAGGGACTCTGGCTTCCTCGTCATGCTGGGCCATGGCTGGGGTTATGGGCTGTTTCATTTCATGCCATTTGCCCAAGGGTGGGGACCAGGGATGTAAAGCACCTCTGGGATTCTGGCAAGTTGTTAAAAAGGATGCTGAATTGCTGCTTACTTCTTGTGAGTGGGGATTTAGAGGAGTGAGGAGGGTATGGATCTTCCTCCTGCTGTGTAAAGGGCTTCTGTGTTTCCAAAAGTGAATGTGCTAAAGTTTCACTCTTTAATTCACCAGATACAAGCAAGATTTACAAATAAGTGAACTGTGGCACCACGAAAAGTTTGGCAGGGAGTTCGCTATAGGATGTTTGAGATAGTCAAAGGAAAAGCCTAACTCCAAGATACCTGAATTTGTTTTTAATCCAAACCCTGTGCTGGCCCTTAAGGCTCATCCACCATGAAAGCCCTCAGGGAAGGCTCTCTACGCCACATCCTAGAAGCAGCACTTAGATTTTAAAAAACAGTTTAAAACCTTTTGGTGTGAATTTGGTACAAGTCCAACACCATCATGTGGTCAAGCTCTTGGGCTGGAGTTGAAGGGCTGTGGATTAGATCTACACAGGAAAATTCCCCTGACCTGACATCCTATGAAAAACTGGGGGTTTCATTAATGAACTCCATTTTGTGGGAAAATTCTTGCTGGGATTTACTGTAGCTGCTGCACAAGTTCTTTTAAAAGTAAATAATGCCATCGGACAGGTGCTTCTGGCAAAGAAACTGAGCATTGAAAGGTATGAATGTTACAGAGGAAAAAACCATCAATCTGAGCAATAGATATCCCAAATATTGTCAGATCTGCAGTGGTATCAGCAGCACAGTTTTTGTCCCAGAGTGTGCGAAATGCCTCCGGAATCAAATAGATTTTGAAAGGATGGTCACTGCCACACATGCAGGAGGCCTGTGTCTGGTTATTTACAGCATGGCAGTGCAGTCCCAAAAGAGCTTGTGCTAAATTAGGCATGGCCAAATGGAACTTCCATGTCTTAAATTTACACCATGGAAAAAGACTGGAGATTTTATCCAGAGGTAGAATGTGAAAGGTCTTGTGGCAGCTATAGGAGATTTTAAGTTCAGCTGAAGCCCTTGTAACAATCCTGTCTTGTCTTCTCTTCTATGGGCTTGGGCCAGCTGCTGACCTTTGCAGGTACCTTTTCTCCTTTTCCTCCTTGCCCAGTGAAGTTCAGGGGCTGATAAAGAGACAGAATTAGCCACAGCTCTAAAAATCTCCATTTCCAGTGTGGTGCTGGAAAGAGCACTGATATGCCCCTCCCCACTGCTGCTGCACAGTCATGGACATCCAGCTACAGCAGTGAGACAGGCGGGGTTTTATTCCTAAATGCTTCTTTCCATATGAAACAGCATCTCGGCAATCACATCTAAGCAGTCTTTTTGTGTTGGGAGTCCTGCTCTCAAGGTCCAGGCAGGACAAAGTCCACACACAACCCAACTTGTGTCCAGGCTGTGTCCATGGCATGGGAGGACCCACGGACACTTGCTCGCACACGGGGACGAGTGGCAAGAGCAGAATGTGGGTCCTTCCCTCCCAGGCTGGTGCTTTAGCAAGAGAAACCTGTGCAGAACTGTCAGAGAAGGTGTGGGGTGCTCCCCGGGAAACAACCTGGAGCACTCATGCTCGGGTTTGGGTGGGAAAGGTGGTGCATTTCCCAGCGAGGGAAGCAGGCATGGGCAGGAGGGACAAAAGTAGCACAGCAACGACATCTTGTGCTGCACAGCGACGGCTGCATGTGCCTGCCGGGAGAGCTGAGCGCTGCTACTGGGAAGGCCTTTGTCCCCCTGCCCAGCTGTGGGAAAACCCTCGTCCACCTGGTGTTCCCACTGCTGGCGGGGGGCCGATAGGCACGGAAGAGCCTCCGGAACAGCCGGAGTCAAAGCAGGATTTTGGCAGCAGCAGACGGGGAGAGGGAGTGAAAAGGCTACGAAGGAAAGTTCTCCATATTGCACTCTCTTTTTCCTTTTTTCTTTTACTATGGCATTGCTGCAAAGCACTGGAATCTCCCCTGAGTGCTCTGTGGAAACCTGTGCCTCACCCATCTGCAGAAATCTGCAGATATCAGGTACACCAGCAACATTTCACTTTCTCTTTGCAAGAAGTTTGTTAGTGCAAATATTCTGTCATATCTGAGGATCACTGTGGCTGAAGACCCACTTTGAAGATACAGACTGGCATTTTGTCCCAAACAAGGGCAGTAGTACCCATCCCTCACCACTTTGACTGCACCAAAAGTCCTCCAGACTTGCACCCTGGGACTCAAAATTCAAGGTTTCTAGTGGAGAGGCAGCAGCAAAGTCTGAGAGCAGGTTGGGTTGGTGCCTCACCACTGCCCAAGAGCAGCCTCTGTGAGGTGCCAACCCAGCCGACCAAATGGACAGTTCTTTTTGAGACCCTTCAGCTGTAAACCTGGTTGGATTGTGTCCATGTTTATACTAAATTCATGCCAAATCAGCCCGTTTTGGAACAGTGGTGGATGAATTTCTTTTTGAAGTTTGTCTTTGCCCACACCGGTGCCTCCTTGCAGAGCTTACCAGAGAGAGGTCATGCTCCAAGATGTGTCGGAAATAAAGAAAAACCTTTGCATGAAACTCTGCAGCATCCAGCTGCTGTGCTGAAGGCAACCATGAGCAGAAAACAGCTCCTGTGCTGCATTATGTCTCTAGGTATGATTTTTGGAGACGCCTGCAGCGCATAGCAGCAGAATGGCTGCCCAAAGTCAAGGAGACGTTGTTCAGAACAGCCTCGGGTGCTTTTGAAAGGCTTGGCCTCTTGTGTGCTTCTTTAAAGACTTGTAAATTATAGTTAATTCCTGTGGCTTAGGTGCATTAGTTGATAGAGCCTAGGATTACATTCCTGTCCTACTTAAGTTCCCAACTAGACAGCCTGGATTGAAGGGTTGACAGGGTTTAGGAGCAGCAGCTCCTGCCTTCAACTTCAGTGTCCCATTCCCCAGCCTGAAGGGACAGGTCTGCCTGCTGCAGCTGGGACAGTGCTCCTCCTCCACAAGAACTGAAATTCATCCAACATATGTTATTGGGGAACAAAACAGAGTAAACTGAGATGTGTTCATCATCACCTCCAGCTGAGAAATGGGGCTACTGGCAGGGCACCTCTGCAGGAAAAAAAAGAGCAGCTGTGGTTTTATGTGGTTTGTGATGCCAGTTTCTCTCTTTCTTGTGGAAATGGAGGTGCCTGTTGCACCCAGGCTGAAAGGAAAGCCAGGATTGTACCCAGGCCATCTGCACACAGAGCCGCCATGCCATTGCGTGGCTATGAGGGTTTTCTCACTGACTTTGGTTTGGTTTTTTTTAGGGAATATCAGTCCTTCTCATGTTGTTCATAAATCATCAGAAAGAACCCCCCCCAAATGAGTTAAAAACCTGACAAGTTCCTATCTGACCTGTTATTCACTTTGGAGCAACTTCTGAAATTGGCTGTGAGTATTGAACCAGCTGCAAGGTTTAATCTGCTCCATCACTGGGTTTTCCAAACTATTCTGATCAGAAGGAGCTTGTTGCCTCCCATAGTCAAGGTTATTGGCTTCAGGGGAAGATTAAATAATCTTGGCCTGTAGGTCAGGCAGGTAAAACATGGTCTGCAGGAAATAATAGAAGACTTGAGGATACGGGAGGTGTGTGATAAAAGTATTTTCAGAAAAGTCACTGGTTTTGTCCAAAAACCAGTGTCACAGCTCAAAGAATCATAGACAAGGTCTGGTGTTTTCATCTGGATGCTTGTGCAGCACTTCGCCTGTGGAGCCATCAGATTCCTTGATTTTTGTTGTGGTGTTGGGCTTTGGTGCTGGACTCCATCAAAAAGGAGGCACAGCTGTGCCTGTCCTCTGGGTCTGATGGGAATGTTCATCTTCCAAGAGGCCATTTTCAGTATTGTGATAGCACGTCTCAATTCTGCTGAGATTTCACAGAAATAAAACCAACTCAGAAAAACCTTGTCTGCCTTGATATGTTCTCAGGCAGGTTCAAAATGAAGACCAAGGTTGTCATCTTTGTATGTACTGCAATAAAAATTATATTCAGAAATATATCCAGATGTTTTGCTGCTCTAAATCTTCCTCTGCTGGACTGGAAAAAAGGTCTGCATAATTTAATTTGTAGAATCTTGGGGAGCACAGAATAAAGGGTGCGGAACAGAAGACAAGGGGCTCCTGTCTGTGTCCTGGGTTGTAGGACAACTCTTTGAGGTATTTAGTTCTGTGGTACTTTCCCAGAATGGTTGTCATAGCCCTGAAGGTGACTTTGTGTAATGGAGCTGTAAGTCAGCACTGGCATCAGACTGGTTTGGAAACATTTTTGGAGGCTGCCTGACCCACTGCCTTGGCCAAAGCAGAGGGAGAGCAATGGCCATGGCTGCTCCCTCCTCTCCTGGTTTTCACTGAGGATGTTTGAGAAGCTGTGGCTGCTCCATCCCTGGAAGTATCCAGGGTCAGGTTGGACGGGGCTTGGAGCAACCTGGAGTAGTGAAAGGTGTCCCTGCCCACAGCAGGAGGTGGAACTGGATAAGCTTTCAGGTCCCTTCCAACCCAAACCATTCTGGGATTCTTTTGCTCACTCCAGAAAGTGAGTTGGGTGCAATCATACATGTGGCATGTCAAAGGTTAGCTGTGTCACCTTCTCTTTCTGAATCTCTCCACACAGAAAGCCCAGCTGCTGGTGAATCAGGGCTTTGCACCGAGAAGAAGCTGATACGGTGTCTTCACTCTGCCCACATCGAAGGATAAAACCTTTCCACTGAAACTGGGAAGGACAGTTGGATTGCTCTTAGTCGTCTCCAATGCCTGTGTGGATAGGGGCAAGGATGGGTGACAGGTGTGATTCTTTCCTTTTCTTCTTTTTAATTGTTTTTCTTTTTCCCTTGCACCTGCAGATTGAAGTGTCTGCAGTGTTGTTGCTCACCGCAGCTCAAGGACCACCTCAGAACAGTGCTGAGAGGGCCACAAGTGCCCAGGCTTGCTCTTGGGATGGCAGGGCCAGCAGGGAAATAAATGAACAAAGACAAGAGAGCAAGAAGTAAAGCTGTGAGTAAATGCACAGAGCGTTGTGGAACAAAAGGGAGTTTGGCTGACCCTGCTGACACATGCTTGTTGAGGAGAGGCCTATATGGGTGCAGTGTAAAAAACTTGCCAGTGAAGTACTTGTGAACTATTTTAAGGTGATGGGGGCATTGCTCATCTTACAATATAACTGAAGTGTGAAACCTCTTGTGTATTTTTAATCTCTTAAAATAGATCTTTAGATGCTGGGTTTTCTGCTAATCGATGCACAAAATGGTGTTGTGTTAACATATAATACATCAGCTAATATCAAACAGAAGTTGTCTGTTGAATACAGCATTTGTGCAACAGCTGGTGGTCCGATTTTTGTGAACAAACAGAAGTCTTGTGTCTGTATGAAACCACTCAGTCATTCTCTGGGCAGACTTGAACTCTTTGGCTGATTTCTGTCCCACCTTGTGGTTCCTCCAGGTCTTATGAGAAGATGTTGGCTGAAGGAACACTCCTCAGAGTAAGTCCCCAGGGAGGGACCAGCTCCTGGTACAGGTTCACCTTTTATTAGTTTCCAACACTTTCAGCAGCACATTAAAGCAGAGAAGAGGAGACTTCAGTCATTTTGCTGTTCATGGAACCGACTGAGCTGTTTGTACAACTGCACAGGAGGACGAACCCTCTCACAGCCTCTCTGTGCCGATTGCCATCTATAAAAAGATCTTGACAGCCTCTCCTGTGAAAAGCTCTCACACCTCCCCTCTGCAGCATGCCTTTGATGCTAAAGCAGGTGGGTAGTCCTCAGGCTACTGAAGTGTCTTTCCTTTGTCTTCCATGCTGCTCTGCTCCTGCCCTCCCACCCATGCGTGGCTCTGTGGAGGTGGAGAGGGCCCCCCTGCAAGTGTCTGGAGCCTTCACTCTCGGGGAGCAGGAATGAGGAGGTGCTTGAGGGGCCCTTTTTTGCTTAGATGCTATAAGTTTGTCAGCTTTGGTGACTATAATCTGTAGATCCTCAGATTTCTGGGAAAAGGAAGAAGATATTTAGCAATGAAACTCAGCTTGGGCCAGATCGTCCATCCTTCCCTAGGTAGGAGTTCAAGAGCGCTCCCTTCTCTGTTCCTCAGCTCCTAAGCCCCTACTTCATATTTGACTGATATAAAGGAAGCATCATCCACTGGTGTAATGGGATCACAGAAAACCAATGAGGCATGAAATTATTTCCCTTCTTTCCCAGATAAATCCCTTGTAAATTAAACAGTTTACCCATTTAACTACAGGTGAATCAATGTCTATGTCAGTCTGCTGTTAATAAGGAGGGAGATTATCTAGGACAAACTTGCAGACCTCTTGGGTCTCTCTTGCTAATGGTGAAGTAATGTTCTTCATAAGTTGTGTTACCACTGAGATCTCAGGGAAGCTGGGAAAGGAGAACAGCATCAGCATCTCTCAGGGTGGGGGATCTGGATGGAGTGATATCCCCGTACTTCGAGTTCGCCATGCACAAAAAGCAGTTTCCATTCCACAGAAATTTGGAGTTAGCACAGGATCAAGTTGTCCATGCTGGTAGACCTTGGAGCAGGTGGAGAGACAGCTATCCTGAGCCAGCAGGAGCAACCCCTGGCTGGGCTCTGCCCCTCCAGACAGGCTGTCCTTTCAGGGGCTGTGCTGAGCAACCCGGCACAGGGAGCTTTGTGTTTGTGAACCTCCCCAGCAAAATCTGAAATTGCATCCATGCTATAGCAAATGCAATCGAGTATAACTAAGCCAACTGAAAGACAGGACTCATCTGGATTTTCACTGAATTGTCTTTTCAAAATTATTTTGAAATACTGTTTGTTTTACACTGTGGATATACATTCTTTTTCAAAGGGCTTGAAGCATGGCGAGAGTTTTATCCCCACACTTTATCCCCCGAGAAGGCTTGACTGTGTGATAGGAGTAACTGATGGGAAACTTAACAGTAAGAAGAGAAAGAGTTGAGTTTCTCAGGGCTGCAGGGCTGCCCAGTGCCAGCTGCAGGAGTCACTGAAGGTTGGATGGGGCTTGGAGGAACCTGGTCTGGTGGAAGGTGTCCCTGCCCATGGCAGGGGGTTGGAACAAGATGATCTTCAAGGTCCCTTCCAACCCAAATAATTCTGTGACTCTGTGAGAGCCAGTTTGAGTCACAACAGGCCAAGAGAGGTCTGAGTGCAGGAATAAAACATGAATCCGCTACTTCCATGACCGCTGCTGCACGTGAAGTCATCTTCTTTGTTAGAACCTTGTTAATACCTGACCAGTCAGAATCACAGAAAAAAAAGATTAGTTTGGGCTGGAAGAGACCTTAAATCATCTTGTTCCACCCCCCTGCTATGGGCACAGACACCTTCCACAAGACCAAATTGCTCCAAGCCTCGGCCAACCTGGGCTTGGACACTTTCAGGGAATGGGGCATCCACAGCTCCCCTGGGCAACCTGTGCCTCACCACCCTCACAGTAAACACTTTTTTCCTAATATCTAATTTAAACCTACTCTTTTTCAATTTGAACCCCTTCCCCCCTTGTCCTGTCACTACAGGCTCTTGTAAATAGTCTTGCCCCATTTTTCTTCTAAGTTCCCTTCAGGTACTGGAAGGCCACAATTAGGTCACCCCTGTAATGCCCTGTCTGCCCCTTGGTGGGTTCAGGGGAAGGTGGNCCCTGTAATGCCCTGTCCTGCTTGGTGGGTTCAGGGGAAGGTGGTTTGATTTACTCTGGGCAGTGTCAGGAGAAACAGCAAAATTCTCAGAGTATTCAAGAGTATCATGCTCACAAGAAACAGGACGCTGAAATCACAGCCTTCTCAGGGGTCACTCCCTCTCTGCTGAGGCAAAATCTGTTAGATCAAACATCTGCCAGGGACGGATCCAAAGAAGGCTCTTCACCCTCCCCAGCCACCTGGTGTTTCTCACTCTCATCATCATCATCGTCAAACTTCTTCCTGATGTAAGCTTAAACCTCTTGATACTTCCAGCATTCATGAGCATCTTGACAAAGTCATTTCCTTCCTGTCAATAGAAGTGATTTTTATATTGTCTCCTCTTCCTCTGGTCTGATCTTCCACTCTCTTCTCCTGGGTCCTGTTTTCTGGACACATGCTCTTGCCTGTGCTCTTCTGCATTCCATATCTTTGCCTTAAAGTAAATGTAGCACTTATCCAAGGACTGCTTTGTTTCTTAATGATGACATTTAAGCTGCAGTAATCCTGCAAGGGCTTCTTCTACCTCATATCAAAGGCAAATTGTTCAAATTTTGATCCTCGTATTAAAACCAGCCTCCTCTTTCACAAAAGCTGGAGTCAGCATGAGAGATTTAAGTTAAGCAGCACTTTTCCTATTACCTAAGACATTTTTACTTTGGACTGGGAGTAGAATTAGTTCTGCAGTTATCACTAAAATAATTTAATGTTTCTGCCTAAGTTAGCAAAAAATACCTGATTAGTCCTCTAAAAACTGGCTAAGTGCTTATAACTCATACTCATGGTTGACAGAGTTCTGATCCAGCTCTGTAACAAACTGCAGCGAAAACCTTGCCCCACTGCCTCTGACTGCTTTCAGATCATTCCCCTCATCTCCGATTTCATTTGATCTAACTATAGCTCACTGGCAAATGACAATTCATAGCTAGGTGGTGTTCAAAGTCTAATTGCTCCACAGTTTTCTCAGTACTTCAGAATTTCTTAATTGTATTAGCCAAGGTGAGAATAATTGCTGCTTTCATATCCTTGAAACTTCTCATACAAAAGAGGCTTATGCAAGAATCTGCTCATTCTCTCCAATAAATGATCTCTCTGTTATTACAGAGAATGTTTTGGGGGACTGCTGGGAAGCATTCCACCACACCATTATGCACTTGAACAAAACCTGAAACTTGCAGGTACAAGACTAAATTATAGTCTGGGGCAATCATCAGAATACACTTTGGGTTTGGTTTTTTGGTGGTTTTTTCTTTTTTTTTTTCCCCTTCTTTTTTCTTTTTTTTTTTTTTCCTCCTGGAAGTTGCTCTTTCAGAAGAAGAACAAGCCCTAAACCTAGAAATAACTCAGTATTTTGCATCTGAGGATCTTATGAGTGGAGGAAATCTGCTATTTACACGTCACTGGTGCTCTGACATTGCTCCTGGTCACAGATGCTGATGTGGAACTCCTAGTCTGTGCCAGTCACTGGCCTTATTTTTCCTTCATTCATGAAATGCTTGAGCAGGGACCATTCTCCCCCCTGATTTGTACATCATCAGGATCTTGAGCTGTATGCAAGGCTTCTAGATGTCTCAGTATTGTAGCTGTGTGCTTGTGCCTCAAGTGCAATAAAACCACTCAGGCAGGGAATTAGACATAATGTTCTTCCTTAAGCTCCAGCAATTAAACATAAACATATGCATGCACAATAAAGTGGCATGTATCCCTTCTGAGGCTATGACTACCACTAGAAAAAGAAAAAAGAACCATTTATTTCCTAACATGCCAATTGGATAGACTTAGTGTGAGAAGAAGGTATTCAGTGAGTCAAACACTTAATCCAAGAAGCAAGTTGTACACAAATTTCTGATAAGGTAGACAAATTTCACACCCTGTTCTGGGGAAAATATTACATTTCATGGTGCTTTACAGATGATGACAAATCCTATTAAAATACTGAAAAAAAAGGTATACAAGTTAAACATGGATATTTAAAATGATCCGTGTTTTTGGATGCAGGAAAAGAAGTAAAATGGGCATTTCTTAGGAATAACAGCAAGTGCCATAGAGGTTTTACACAGGGTCCTTGGCAAGAAGTAATCTGATTACAGCTACAGGACCAATTTCTCTTGCACCACATGAAATAATGCTCAGAAATAGTCCAAGTACTTCTTCCAGTTGCTAGACAAACTCAGAGGATAAACAGGATGGAGACTGTAATGGTAAGATTTGAAGGACTGCGAAAATATCAAACCTTTCAGGTTTGCTCCAGGGCTGTAAATCAAGGTGGGTTATGCCATCATTCTGAGGCAGCCGAGCTATAATTTAGGAGCTTTTTCCAGTTGCTGTGGCTGGCTGAAGTACAATGGCAGGAGCTTTGCAGAGGTTTAAATGATTGCTTTTTAAGACGAGATGCCAGAGCTGTGACTGCAGAGCTACGCCACAGAGCAGACCAGAATGTGCTGTATCCCATGTCCATCCCATCTGGGCTGGGGCAGATCCACACCCACTGGTACCCAGCAGCTGTGCCTTCTGTGTCAGTTTTGCTACAGATACTTCCAAATCCTCCATCTGGATTCTATCTCTCAAGGACTAGATAGGTCTCACAGTAGCTCTACAGGTCTGGGTAACAATGTGCAATCACATTCCTTGGAGTTAGTGCGACATAATGGCCCAAGAGAGAAGCTCTGACCCTGAGGGACAGAAGTTTGTAGAGGCCACAGCAAATATTTTTGAGAACCTTTCTAGTGTTTTTTGACAACGAGGTGATGTGAAGCAAATTCTCCTCCTCTCAGAGTGTGGCATGCTTTGGGTGGGAGTACAAACATAGACCCAATCCAGCCATGCCCCATTTCCTTGCTATAAACCAGGTAATGCTGAATTCCTCAATTAGTCTGTTCTTGTTATCTGTAGTGCTTAGAGAAAACAGAACATATTCCAAGTCATGATCCCTACTGGTGTGACAAAGACCCTAGCAGATGAACTCGATGGCTCTATCTGCCATGGATCCAGGAGAAACAGATTTCTCACAGGCTTGTCCTGCTCCTTGGCACCTCAGCATGCTCCTAAGTCCAACCAGGTGTCATTTCTCTCCTGTGCCCTAATATGAAGCCAATAGTCTGGAATAATTTGTCTTGGAAACTTAACGCCAACTTACTTACTGAAATTCAATAAGGACCATCATTTCTTCATAAGAGTTAAGTACTGGGAGGTGCTAAAATGGTCGTAAGTGACCTTCTCTGGTGAAGGATGATAAATGATCAGCTTGTGGGGACTGTGTTGATTATCAAACACCCAGAAATATTTGAGGGGGAAAATTGCCTCCAAACACAGATTAGTTTACTAAAAATAGCACCAGGAGTGACTCTTATGTCAGATAGTGTGAAATGTTGTAAATAACAAAGCCTTTTTGAGAGCCTCTATTACAAGGCATGTATGGGATGCTGCTATAATAGTCATTTATATGGTTGCCTGCCAGCAGGTCCATATATTTGTTACTTGCAAAGAGTGTCCACGCTCTTGGAGGGGAAAACATTTGTTCTCAAATTCTGACAAAATAGGTTATCAATTTCAGATGGAGGGAGGGGCTATCAAAGGAGAATTGTATTCCCAGTTGTTCCTTCTGTGAGGTTTCATGGGCCATGTTGACTTTGGGAGTGAGAAGAGGACACAAGGTTTTCAATTTGACTGTCAAGGTCTGGACATGAAATTCAGGTTGAACCCAAGGAGATAAGACAGGCAAGCTTACATGTGTAGCTCCAGGAGGGTGGGAAAGACAGCCTGGAAGAACTAGAAAATCACGGTGGCAATGAAAAGGAGACTTGAGACAACTTTCAGAAGTGATATTTGCTATTTAGGTGTGAAAATATATGACTAGAGTGAGGATGCACTTTTTGATTATTATTTTCAACTAAAAACTAGCTCAATGATGAGTGGCAGGAGAAAGCATCATGATGTGGTTCTCAAGTCTGTGAACACACACTTAACATGCCCCTCTACACAAGGGGTAAAAGAAGATCAAGGTTGGCATGAAGCAGCAAAAAAACCAGCACATGCCTTTATTCAGGGGAGCTGTTGCCATCATTATCACACAGAAAATCCTAGGGACTGGTTTTGCTGTCAGGACTTGTAGTGTCTGTTCTTACAAACATGCTCAGAAATATGTTTTAAGGTGTTCATAAAAAGTGAAAGGGGCAACTGTGGGAGAAACTGTAAACCCACTTCAGAAGTCTTACTCCTGTTTTCCAAGGGAACTAAGTGCAAAGTGGGAACAGAAGAGATTTGTAGCTAATTTTGGGTCCAAACATGTGCGCAGGAGCAAAGGCTGGTAAAATTTCCTGGCATTCACTGACTCAGTAGCAATGCACAAGGTTTATGGAAAACCTCCTTCACTGTGCATTTCTGGCAAACAGAAGGGATGGATTAATTTTCCTGGGAATGAGACCCTAAATTTTCTGTGGCATTTCCCTGTAAGTATTGAGAAGTTTTGTGGGTGCAGTCACCTGCTGGAGAGGCACCCCTGGCTCCCCACTCAGGAAGCTAAGAGCTGCTTATGTGATTTAAATAGGTTACAGCTGCCTTCCCTTCCAGGTATTTGGAAAAACCACATCCTCCTGCCAGGAGCGCTCCTGAGCCCCTTGCAGAAGAGCAGGAGAGTTTCTAGGAGCCCAAAGCAGGGCTGACAGCCTTCCCACTGAAACTTCTCATGCTGAAGACTCTGGGTTTGCTGCTCATCAACTCTGCCATTTCAGCGGATGACATTCTCAAGGGGTTTTGGCCTTCTCTTTTAACAGTATTTTTCTTACGCTACCAGAGGTACTTTCTGTTCCCCATTAAATCTCCTGAAGTGTCATTCTTCCCAGGGTGAAACAAGGAACCCAGTGATGCTTCAGGAGGCTTCACATGGTCCTTACTGACCTGCCATGCAGCAAGATGTGTGGACGTGGCACTTGGAGACATGGTTTAGTGGTGGACCTGGCAGTGCTGGACTCAATGATCTCAAGGGTCTCTCCCAACATAAATTATCCTGGGATTCTAAGATGATGTGAGACCTCCAGTAGGAGAAGAGGGAAAGCCAGGACTTCAGACTGGGAGCTGGTTGCAAGTGAAAGTGATTTGAAAATTACCTGATGGGAAATGTCACGTGTGGAGCAGGTGGGGTTGTTTATTTTTAGTTGTCTGTGTGAGTTTTAAGCTAGGGGACCTTTCCTTGGCTGTGACCTTCTGTCCTTTTTGTGTATGATCCTCTGAAATGTCTGTCCTTCAGCTCTTGAATTTTTGCCCTCCATAGGGGCCCCTTCAGCAGAAGTGGATGAGCTGATATGGACCTGGCTTTACCTGACAGCCTGCTCAGAATGTGGAGCTGTGGGAGAGGAAACATCTCCTTACCTGGTACAAGGTCATTCTTATGCTATGGGGATACAGACTTCTCTTCTGTGTCTTGTCAGCCTCAGAGGTGGGCAGAAACAGTGTGGCGTGGCTTGATGCTGTTGAGGGGACCGAGCCTAAATCAGATTTTACAGAGGTGCACCAGCGAGGCTTCCAGGAGGACTGGGAACTTGTGGGTGTGAGCACTGTGAGTGCCTGTTCACACTGCTGTGATTTGTGGTGTGTTGCAACACTTTCTGGACGTGTTTAGATAACTTAATGGTCCCTTTATGGCATCTGAGGAGACAGGATTTGACACACCTTAGTCAGCGCTTTGACAAGGGGAACGTTTGTATTTAATTAACTCTGCTCTACAGTAATGGGTGCAAGGCTGTGGAAGGCTGAGCAGGGGTAGGAACAATGTTGTCCAAGGCCAGAAATGCAGAAAGAAATTACGAGTTTAACGGGGCATGAAATTATCCATTCTGTTTTCTTCAAAGTTAATTGTAGTTCACAACATAGTCTGACAAAACCCTGTCAAGAAGCCCGAAAACACTTGCCTTCACTGTAGGATGCTGACATGTAGCTCTGAGGGCTGTTAGCAAATTACTTGCCCCAGACACCAAAAGGCACCAAAGACTGCTCCCTGTTCCTCAGAAGAGTTACAGATCCAGATGGAGAACCTAGAACATGCTGAATTTGTTCTCTGAATTTTCTAGTGCCAGTGATGTGGGAAATGAGAAACATCATGGCTCTCTTAGAGCTGACAAATGATAGTTGGTAGTAAATTGATGGATGACACTATGATGTTCTAGGGAGTTGGTTTTAATCCTTCCCAGGGAGGGAAGCTTTGGGGCTGGGTTCCTGGGCTGCTTTGGGTATACAGGTGTGACCATGGGACAAGGATATTGCTCCAAGTCCTGAACAGACTTCTGTGTCTGCATCCTCATTTCGTCCCATTAAAATGATTGAAAATTTGCTCGAACACAGAATGGCTTCAGCTTAAAATTCTTTATGTTCAAGAAGTCTTAAAATTTAGATGATCACATGAATATTTGAAGGTCTAGTAGTAGGATGAGTGGTGAAAGAGTGAACAGAAATTCTCTGAGTCCAAACAGTAGCAGAATGTCAGACTCTTGCAGTCAATTTGTGATTGAATATAAAGCAAATAAAAAACTTTCCAAATAGTGACTTTTACCTCAGACTTGTTAACTGTCCTGTTCCCACTCCATTTTAGGCCCACACCAGCTATTCCTGACTCAGCATCCTTTACCTCTGCTGCCTTCTCTGTGTAATTGGTGGGAGGTTCTTCAGCAGAAAGGTTTAATGACAGGAAGATTTATTTCTTTTGCTACTGTGCAGATGAAAAATTGGCTGCTCATCCAGTGTTATTTAGGTGTGGCTCAGTGGCAAGTGACCCCTTTCTGAAGTTCTGCCACAAAGAGAGATGCTGTTGAATGTGATAGAAAGAGGAAGAACCTTTAAAGCTAAAATATAAACATAAAACACTAGCAAATATGTGGCAGTTGGCTGAAATTACGCCTGTTAATGACTTTCTATGGAGTGCTTGAGAACGGGCCCTTTGAGTCTCCGTAATTGTTCTGTCACTGGTTTCCTGAGACCAGGAAAGAAGGCAAATACTTTCTATTTGTTGGAGACTGTAGTTGAATCATGAACAACACTTTAAAAGGAGGGTGTAAAACCCTTGGGCTGATCTACCTGTGTTTTTACCTTGAATTGCACAGGGCAACACTGATTTCTGTCTGGCTCTGATAGGGAGGCATTGCCAACTCATATTTCTTCTATGCTTTTGTGGTCTCCAAACAAGGAGACCTTTTTATGAACAATGTCTTTAGACAACAGTGGGATGTCTGAGGGCTCTTGATCGGTTGTATCCTGTCCAAACTAGACTGACTGTAAGGAAAAGTTTGAAGAGTGAATAGCCTGAAGTACACAGATTGGTTCTGCTCTGCCTGGTAGCAGTAGCTACAAACCAAAGGTTCATGGCTGATGTCTCACTCACACAACTTGACAGGTTTGGGTGCTTCTGCTTTGGAGAGTGCAAGGCTGCCAGTGTCACAGTTTTCCTTTGGCACCACGTTGTTCTGGTGGGGTGTTTTTTGATGTTGTCAGGAGCTGTGGCCATGGCAAACCACACACCAGGTGCTGACAAGTGCTCCTGTCACAGTTTAAAAATAAACTTCTTGTGGATTGTTAAATTCTTTCAGTTCTGTCTGCTGGCTCTCTTTTCTCTCCCAGTAAGCTGACTTGGCTTTTCAACAGAGACTGGATTTCACCACAACAAATTGATATTTTGTCCTGTGCTATAAAGTTGATTTATGGTTGATTGTTTGATTTATTTCTTCCAGCCAATCAACAGTTGAAATGTCAATTTGTATTATCTTTCCTTCAAACCTATATTAACAGTGACATTGTTAAAGCAGCAGAACAAAAGGCATGTGGGCCAGATCTCCAGTCACCTGCTGTGACAGTGGAACACTGGGCTCTGAAAGCTGTGATCCACCATGCTGTCCATCTCTTTCTCTGGAGAACCCACTTCAGTGTGTGTAAAGGTTTTTAAATAAAAAGCTCTGCTTCATGTTAAAAAGGGAGGAAATTCCTGTTTCCTTACTTGTGCTCCATACTGTTGGGCCTGGGTCTGCCTGACAGATGCTTTCCTCCCTGAAAATCTCCCTGCTAATCGTGAGTAGCAGATGCCAATCTTCCTCAGCACGTTGGGATGTAATGTAGCCCACAGCGATTAGATTTGCTTTGACTTGTTCATACCACACTGATTCAACACATGGGTTCTTCAGGCTGAGGCAACACTAAGGACTTTTCAGCATATGGGATAGGATGGATCATTAGATGGTCACTGATGGTTTCCTTTTGGTTTTGGTTTGGGTTTTTTTCTCTTATTCTTCAGGAAATAGACCAGAAAATTGTATTTTTTTTTCTCATTTTGCCCAGGCTTTGTCTAAAAATAAGTCATAAATTGTATTTGGCTGTGTTATTATTTGAAGTGCAAAGGTCCTTGATTTATTCTTCTAGAGGGCAGCTTAGCCTTAAATTTTATTTCAAATATGAGTGTATCCCCTTCCTTTTAGTAAAGTTTTCTAGTTTTCCAGACTTGCTTGGAATCTGTGTGACCTTTGCAACACTTCATTTATGAACATCAACATAACAAGATTAACACTGACCCTTCTGTAGCATAGACACCCCCTACCATTCCCCCAAGGCCCATAGGGTGCTGTTAAGTACAGCTACCACTTCATACTTGGAATTCCTTATTGATTGTCATGCATAGGAAGGCTGGAAAAAAAAAAAGGGATGGGATTTACTCATTTTGTGGAGCACTATTGCTCATTCAGTGAACATATGCAAAGTGAGATAGACCATATACGTAAACCGATGGACAAAAGATAACACAAAAACTACCTTTAAAGTTTGCAGATGGTGTTCATCTTTTACTGTGTTTGTTGGTTGTTTTAGTTGCTTCACTTTTTCTGATGTATGAGTGCTCTGAAGGGCAAAGGAAAACATGCTGTGGTTGTCCAGCATGGAGCACCTGTAGAGGTCAGAGAGGGAGTTGAGAGGATGCTCTCCTTCAGCCTTGTGTTGGGGAAAGAACGGGACCAAAGAGGATTTGGGGAGAGAAGCAGAAATGTGATACATCAGAGACAGGACCACCTGGAAGGCAAGGGGAACTCCTAATTCCTGCAGTTATTGCTATCTCAGGAGTTTGCATGGGCTAATTTAAACTGTATTTTTGCTAATGTAAATAATTTTTTTTTTTTTAGACGTGCTTTATGCACACAGACTGTGTGCACAAGGAGTAGGGGATGGGACTGTATTTTGAACTTTGTAACATACTGTTAATCTGATATAGAGATGACAATGGAATACAACAACCCTGGGCACAACTTTTCTTAATAGCTTGATTTGAGAAATTTTTGATTTTTCGAATTCAAACCTAAAGGAAAGATGACATGAACCAAATGTTGAAGATACCACCTTTAGTTCATGTTGTAAATATGTTTGAACCCATTTTGTTACCTGAGCTTAAAAGCAGTATAAGAATTCAGTAAAATTGCTTCTGACAAAATTATGAAGCTTTTTCTAATAGGAAAAGCCCCAATTGGTCCAATTTCTTTTTCAGGTAAAAACCCTCATGAATGTTATACAGTGTAGAAAAAGAGGTTTCAAAGAAATGGGTGCATTTCCTCCTGTATATTAAAACTTCTTGGCCAGGTCTGTTCACAGGTCTTAGCAAACACAGGAATATTTTATATTATATAAAATATAGATATAATACATATATCTCAACACTATTGATAATATTGGCAGGTAGTTTTGGTCTCGTGCATGTGTTTGACTCAGCTCTTCTTTAAACTAATGTTTCTGGGCATAAACAATCTGGGGAGAAGGGAAAGTCGACTTCCTTTTGGGCACCTGAGAGGAGAGGCTTGCTGATGTTCGGATGGGTCTTTGGTACTGCAGATGCTTTACAGTTTTTATTTATTTATTTATTTATTTATTTATTTATTTACTGTTAAGTCTGCATTCCCAGTGACTGGAAATTTCTGTAAATGTAGGTAAAACACTGACATCTAGTGTCTAGAACAAAGCAGCCAAACATGCTCCCAGACTCCAGCTTTGGGCCTCCTGGGCTGGGTTTAACTGCTCAATAATATTATGGACTCCAGTATGTTATGAGTATTATATTAATGCTTCTAAGTTCAGACTTGATATATTTGGAGCCATCCAGGCTGACGTGCTCTTGTGCCATTGCTAATCGTGCCTTCTCCAGGACACAGAAGGAGAAGTTGAGCTAAACACCAGCTGACAGAAGCAATTCCTTCAAGCGAACTGTCTCACCATGACTTTCAGTACTTCCCTATCTCCTCTGGAAAAAGGTTTCCAGATCCCTTTTGGACGGTCTTTTGTCTTTTTTGTAGCAGTCTCATGCTGGTGGTCCAGAGGCGGCCTACAGATCCCTTATGAGCCATCAAAGGTTTCCCTTTCTCAGTTTCCAGCTGATGGACTCCTTCTGTCAGCAGAGCTGCAAAATAAGTTACTTAACATTTTATGCCTTCATTATTATACATATTATACAGGTCCTTAGAATTATTTATTTCCGTCTGTTTATGATGATCCGTTTAAATGATGACTTCCAGCAAATGCTTACAAAGAATCTCAAAGACCCACAGTGCCCAAGGACAAAAACTGAAAGGAATTAGCCATTCCTGGCAATAGGACTCCTCTCTCTGGCTTCATTCTTTAGGCTGCCCTTCAACACGTAAAACCCCAACCAACTAAACAAAAACCCAACCAAAAACTCCAAACCACAACAAAACAAACAACCCCCTTAAACATTGTTATCCCCCTAGATCTGATCATTTTTCCCCACTACAAAGAAAGAAGTCTGTGCAAAGTCTGCTTAAAACAACTATTCTTGCTAAGTGGATTTTAAAAACTTCTTACTTTCCCATTTCTTATGCTTCTTTTTGTTATCTTCTTAAACCAGGGCCGCCTACTGATTTTTAACTGGCATTTAAAATTATTATTATTTGTAGCAGTAATTTCTAGGCCATTATGAAAATGACAGAAGAAAGCTCTGGTTTGCTTTGCTACCACTGCCCTCTCATGCCCTTAACCCAGTCCCCTTTCTTTTAAATGCTTAATCTGATTTTTTTCAGTCATTCTGCAAGATGAGTAATGCAGACATGCACAGCTAAGGCCACCAAAGGGGAGCAAAAATGTGGTGAGTGCTGCAGGGCTCATTTCTGTAGGTCAGACTTTGGTGACTGGACCAGTTAAAAACACATTATTCTGCCCCTGCAAGAACTCCAGATCATAAAGAAAGCATTTGAAATTCACATTCAGACCGATAATATACCAACTTAAATGTCTTTAAACAACAAAAAAACCCAAACAAGCAAAAAAACCCAAACAAACAAAAAAACCCCCAACAAAAATATTTGTCAGGAATTTCCACATGCAGAAACCAGAGAGGCAAATATTAACTCTTGTTATTTCTACAGGTGACACTGGTGTTTTCAGGTACAAAAATGAATGAAGCCAAGTTGGTTTTGGGTAGATGCTTTCCTAATAAATGTTTATCAGACTTCATGGATGCAACACTACAGAGATCCTTCACTTTACTCCTGCCATACTGTGCTGATGGGGCAACAGAAGCAGAAATACAAGCCCATACCACAGGCTGGGAGCCACAGTGAGTGGTCTATTAAAACATGTATATATACCAATAGTTGGCTCTTCTTATTTCTCCAGAGGAGGTAGTTAAGCCTTTAAATCAGCTAAGAAACCAGCTCAACAGTGTGGAATAATTATAGCCATTTCCTGCTCATTTTTATATAATCCATGAAGTATCTCCTAGATTTATCTTCCTATCTCTGCTGTTATATGTCATTTGCTGTTTCTAGTCTAAATAACTATATTTATGGGATTAGGCAGCACACAGGCTGATGAGATTTGGTATCTTGGATCTAAACTCAGGGTTTCTTTCAATCTACGATGAATAAACCATTTTGGTTTTGTTTTTTTTTTGTATCTCTTGTTGTCTAAATGAAAGAGTGGGTATGTTCTAGATACTTTTGTTTTATTCTGGCTAGGAATATAGGAATTTCAGAATGAAGTTCTAAGCCAACCTGTCTTTTAGGAAACCTGAAATCATATCTGAGCTATTAAAGTTTAATAGCTAGTGGGGGGAGAGAAGTAATTACTTCCCGTAACATCTTTCTCTATCAAGAATTTCGTTGTAACATTGATACAAAATTATTCCACTGGCATTATAAACTGCCATGTAATGTCTGATAATGACACCTCTTACTACCACAGAGAAACCTTTGTTATGACTTAGATTACACATTCATATCTTGCACCAAAAATGAAGACGAATATAATGACAGTAGATAGCTAATATATCAAGGTGACATTTGAGCTGAGAATTATAATTTTTTAAATACATATGTGAGAATGTGAAATAAATTAGTCAGATTTTTGTCTCGCCAAAAAGGGGCAACGCTCAATTGTCTGCAATGGCATTTTACCCATTTCCCATCAATAGGAACAGTGTTAGCAAAGCTCAGATTTCCTTTCAGCTTCACTATTGGCTCTTTAGTGTCAATTTTTTGACATGGCTGCTGGTGATTTTCCTTACACCATTTCTTTAGACAGGACAGGAAAAACCTGAAGTTCGGTTTGCCCTTCCTTTTTCAAACTGATAGTCCCTAGTTTGAAGTCTCCCTTCATCCTTTGCTTTTCCACCCTTCCTCATACCACAGTGTTCAGTGCCATTCCTCTGGAATAAAGCCTAGCCAGGCATGAGTAGGATGGCAGTGAAGAGGTTCCCAGGAAACGGTTTGCTGTTGGAAAAGATGGGCTTTGTTCAAATCCAACACAATGAAGGAATGTGGACGTAATCTACAGATCAGATGCAAATTTTTATTTGTTACCTATTCATTCTGATGTTGAAAAGCTTGGCTCGAACTTTCCGTAATTTACTTTTGACTTTATGCTTCCTTTTGTTTTAACCTGAAATATAGACGATGCAAAAATTTCATTACATAGGGAAATAGAATTTTATGTATAAAATTCCAGCTTTCTAATGAAAGAAATTAGTAGGTATTTTTGAATAAGACTATGTTGTGGCCCTTTTTGTCCCTTTGGGCTTTGATTTATCTTTAAATGCTATATTCTTGGGATGGAGAATTAATTTCTGACTTTTTCTGGTCAACCACACTTGTATGGGAGCTGAATTCTTTTAAGAGAATTCACATCACCTTTAAATTCTTCAGACTTTCGGAGTCAAAGCAGCTTCTATCTCTGTCAGCTACAGCCTGATTTGCTTTTTAAAAATGTTTAATTTTTAGGTTTTTTTTTTTTAGTGGCAGCAACCATATTACAGCAAGGTTGTTTGCCTTGCCAAAAAGTTCACTAATGACCATCAGCAGGGACAGGTTCCTAACACACATGGTGGTTCTGCTGATGGTATTTCAAGTGACCCTTGTAATCACTGAGCATCAACTGGCAGTGAAGTTTCAGCATTAAACTTTAACTTCGCTCATTTGGGGTCTTAATTGTGCTTTGAAACGTTTGATGGCTTGGCTGACCTTTCTCTGGGTTAACTGAAGACTGAGATTTGTCTGCCAAGAGGGAACTGCTGAGGAAACCTTGGAGCGTAGCACTTGATTGGTGTCACTGAGACAGCGCAGTCTGGTATCTCTGGGGTTAGAAATGCCTCTGAACTTTTTATGGGCTTTAACTGGAGCTATAGAAAAAAGAAAACGCTGGGAATGCCAAGAATTTTACAAAGAGTAGGCGATGAGTATAAATTTAAGAGCCATTTAACATTAAACACAGGGATTGGATGCTATAATCCCTTTTTGTACTTCTAAAGCATTTCTAACTCTTCCTTTCCCCATGGGCAATCTCCCAGGGGAGCAGTGAATTTCCCTGCTAGTGGGAAAGTCCAGCATTTCCATCTCCCCCAGGCTGCTTTCCTGCTGCCATGCAGCAAGGGCACCCCAGGTAGGACTGGGGCAAGGCCTTTGCTGAAAGTCCTAACAGTTTGCAAAATTCCCCTCTCCTAACCTGAAGCTATTTTGGAGATCTGCAGTTTTCACCAAAACTAGTAATTTAATCTTTTTTTCTTTAGGTCTGATTCAATACTACATAGAGGGACAGACGGTGCCCACAATGAGTGCAGATATTGCACGTGTAGACTTCCTCCTGCCCCTATGAGTACTCTTGATTGTCATGCTGGCCTTATCGCTCTGTGCTGACATTTGTTCTGCCAGTCCCCATGGAACTGTGTCCTGAACCACCCACCCCTCATCTCTGTGTAATTAGTCTGAGAGCCACAAGGCAGGAACCTTTCCTGGCCATGTTTGTGCAGGAGGCCAAGGGCCATATCGGACTCAGAAGGTAAGCAGTGGGGCAGGCAGGTGAATTGAGGCTGAGCAATGATTTGGGGCAGTGTGACTGATGAAGGGGGGCTCATTTCAGGGGGCTGCAGTACCTGCGTGTCACACCAAAGGGACAAACCATCCTTTGGGGTGCTGCTCTTCAAAGCTCCATTCTTGATGGCAAAAGGGAATTTGGTGGCAGAAAACACGTCCTCTTCAGTAAGGATGCACAGGCTCATCCCAGGCTAGCTGCATCCCAGGCTGCAGGTATTCCCACTGTGAGTGCTCTCATTAGCAGGACCTGTGGGCTCTGGATCAGACCCTGGAGGGGAGGATGGAGTGAGGAAGAAGATAAGGGCCAGTTTCTTTCCAGCTCGTGGGAGAGGGGAAAACCCTGTGGTGCTGGGAATCTCATTGACAGCCAGGGATGTGGCACATTTTGGCAGAGATTATGAAATCAACTGCTATAACCCTGGCATCTTATCTGGGGCTCCCCAAAAGTCCCACTTTCAGCACAGTATCCCCCTGCATTTAAAGTCCTATCCCCTCGGCCGATGCCTTGTTAAATATCAGCCTCCTGCAAAAATATTTTATCTTGTAATTATAATCCCAGAGCATGCAAAAGAAATACCAAGATGAATATAGTCGATTACCTTACCTTCATCCTTCAGAGCATTGAGTTAACCCCAGCCACTGAATAATTGCACCTGCAAAATAGGTTTTATTGGAAGAAACAAGAGCAGGAGGACTCTGCAGCCAGCAGAGATCAAGACTGGTTGCCTCTGCAAAACCATTTCAAGCCTCTTGGCTTGAGACTATATCATTAGCTTGTGTCAGTGATTAATTTGAGAAGTATGTATTCAGTAATGGGCTATTTATTGTACAAAGTTCAGTCCATAATCTATTTACTTGCCACTGCCAGCACGTCACACAGTAGCATTGCATCTAAGATTGAACAAAACCCTGAGCGGTGCAGCATCACCTTTTGACTTTTTCTCTTACCACTTGTTTTTCTTACCAGGGATAAGTGCAGGAGACCTTGATCTCTTAGCAAACCCGTGCTGGTAATTTTTCTTGCTTTGCCAGGCCTTGGTCCTCAGCTCACTGGTGATGCTCAGTTGAGACATAGTTTAAGCACCAACCAGTCGGAGCCACTGAGGAGCAGGAGAGTGATGGCAGCTGAGGAGAAAATGAACAGGGCTGGAGGCCACAAGTCTGTGAGAGGAAGGTAAATGTTGAGGGTCAAAGTTGTTCAGTGAGATGCAGATCAGGAGAAAACTGGAGTGGATAGACTGAAACTTCCTGGGTTACTGTTAGGCTTTCAGAATGCAAGCGTAGCTCACATTTGTACCAGCCAGTTGTATTTCCAGATCAGGAGCATGAGCTTTGCAACAGAAGTGGATGCATTGTCCATTTTTAGTAGCATCTTGCATTTTTTTGGTGGCGGGGTAAGGAGGGCGGATAAAAATGCTTGAGGTGCCCAGGGTGTGTGAATCCAGGAATTGCTTATTCACAGGAGAGCTGCAAGACTGGACCTCAGTGGGCACAGCTTCCTGCAGGGGATGCAAGAGGTCAATGCCCGGCACATGTAAACTGAAAAAGCCACGTTTGGTACAGGCACAGTTGATATGCCTGGGCCAGTGGATAAGCTGAACAGAAGAGCAACCTTCCCACCCTCTGTGGCACAGCTAAAGTAGGGTTTGGACCCTGTGGTCAGTGTGGGATATGGGGAAGAGGGATGAGAAATGCCTTGGGGAGCTCTTATCCCTTCTTAGTGCCAGACTGAAGGGACAGGGAGACCATTCTTCTTTATTTCCTTCCATCTCATCTGTGTCTGCTGCCTATACACCCTGAGCCATCCTCAAGGGTCCTGGGGCAGCACCCAGCTCAGCTTTTCCAGGTGTCTGCAGCAGCAAACCTGCTCCTTGTCATCTATAGAGGACACCTGCTCTGGGCAACTGTCTGCTTTACCTGGGCTTAGAGCCAACTCGATGCTACCAATGGAAATTTTTCCATGTTAAGGAGGAAAGCCATCTCTTTCCCGTTTGTGTGACAAAGGCAAAACAAGGAGAACACAAAGTGTCATCAGCAGTCGATGTGGTGATGTGCTCTTCTGGGATTTTCATGTGGGTGTAAACCTGGTGTGCAGGTGGCATCACTCAGCTTAGCGTGGACGCAGGGTGTAGCCAGGACTTGGTAAGCTCCCCCTCTGATTCCATGTCCCCCTGTGTCAGTGCTGAGTGGCAGCAGGGCAGGAATCCAACCCACCTGTCCCAGTTCCAGCTGGGGAGCGACTGAGGGGTGCGGGTGGCCGGATCCCCGCAGCGCTCTGCCTCCACGGAAAACAGAGTGCACCCTCAGCGATGTCAGAGCTGTAGCGGGGGGAACCCCGTGATTTTGGCAAGAGTTGCCTGTGCGGCCGCGCAAACGCTGGCTTTCGGCAGCAGCGGAGCCGTGAGAGGGCGGTGTTGGACCGCGGGAGCGGGGCCGCACGGGGCAGCGCTGGCAGCACCGGCCCCGGCGGGCTCCGGAGCGTCTTCCCTGCATTTTGGGGCGTTCAAGCCTTGGTATTTTGCAAAAGGGATTAGTTGCAACAAACTCTCCTTTCCTTCCTTTCTCCTTTTTTTCTTTGTTTTTTCTTTTTTTCCCCCCGTTTCTCCTTTTTCTGTTGAGGTCTTTCCCAGACCTTCCAGCACTGTTTATGAAGCACCCCAGCGCTGGAGGGTGACTCTGTCAGCTGAACATCCCTGGAATCACAGGTGGGCAGCTGACGCAGCCAAGATCTCCATGATGCCCCACCACACCCCACGTGTTCCTGAGCTGACTCCCAGCCAAACCTCAGCATCACGGCCACCTCTGCCACCTGCTCGCTGAGGTGACCCTCTGGCTATCAAGCCCTGCAGGGGAGGTCACACCACATGTTTTCCCTGGCTTTAAGAGAATAAAAAGGCCCATTGGTGACAGCAACCTGAACAGGTAAAAACGTGCTAGGGTTTTTTTCTTTGCACAGTGGAAAGTTGCCCCTTTCCCTACACTGCTTTGTTTTATCTCATTTTTCGTGGTTGAAAATTATCTTTTCTTTCCCAAACCCCAAAACTTTCTCTAGATGCAAACTATTGCACCTGAGTGTGGTAGTGAGCTGCTTTCACCTTTATCTGCTGCTGTTGGACAGATGAATGCACATTACAGCAGAGCACTTGCAGATCATTATCTTTCTTCTGTGAAAATTTGCCTAAGTGGCATCTTGAGATGGGAAACCAGAGCTTCAGGTACTCCACCTCTCTTTCACCAGGTCAACAAGGAGACTGATTTTTCTTCTGCTGTGCTAGCAAGGCCACTGGCTCAATTTTGATTCCTACTCTGTATGACAAGGATGGGGGGGGAGATGAACAAAGTTTTGAGGGACCAGCTCTGCCCCTTGCAATTATTGAAGGGATGACTACCAAGGGGGGTGAAAGGAGAGGTCTTGCCAAGGCAGACGGTATGATCATCTCTCTGTCTCACATAGCATCAGTGGGTTGTTAATGTTTGAACCAGCCTCTTATTTCACTGCAGTTGTCTGCATTGTCGAGGCTTTCCTCAATATGTCAAAAACCTGAAGGATTAACAACCCGAGCAATGGCTGGAACAGGAGTTATTCCTGATCTAAAGCATACCATACTGAGGGCCACTCTTTCTGTGATATTTGTGAGGCTAAGGAAAGCGAATGACCAACACATGATTTTTTCTCCCTTTGTGCTCCCTTAGGTTAAAGTTTTTAGAGGATAAGGATTACCTCTGGGACTGAATCCTGCTTTTGAGCTGATGGATGCATTACAGGCTCTGCTCCCTTTGCACCCTCAGCTTCCTCCAAAAGAGGAGGAGACATGTGGGAGCCAGAAAACCAACCACTGGCAGCCCTGTATTGTGTGAGATATTTCATTTACAAAGGCAGGGACCTTCCCTTGATGGGTCCCCAACCTTGCTCCACCAACAGAGCTCAGCACAGAGAGGTCATTAGGAAGACTAACATGAATGCCTTGTGAAGATCGAGAGGCTGCTCTGAAGAAAGTCCCTTCCAGCACTGAATTTTACAGTGGTCCAACTGGCTGGCAGGTGCAGTTTTGTTTTACCTGGTTGCTTGGTTGCTTTGACCTTTAAAAAGTCTTGGAAATACCTAAGAAGAAGAAAGTGGTTAACCTGCTCTGCATAGTTAAAAAAAAAAAAAAAAAAAGAAAGAAGATCCACCCCAAATCGCGCAATGGAGGGAATATCTGTCTCTTTGTGTCAATGATGCTAAACTGGAGTTTCAGTGGTAGAGGGCTCAGCCCTGGACAGCTTTTCTAGGTTAATTGAGAGGAATGTGGTGATATCTGAAATGCTACTTGCTCCATGTGCTTGTGGCTCTGTTCAGCATGGAGATCAACAAAGTGCACAGGTAACATCTCTCTTTACACCTGAGCCTGTGAAGAGAGGATGGGCTAGTTTAATGGCTCTCTCTTTTTATTGAAATCCCTCTTTATTGGGTATGCTGGGGTTTACAGTGACTAATACCTTTCCATAAGACATCTCTCAATCACCAGAGACAACTATGTTTACAGGCAACATTTTTCACCTGCTTGTCAGCACGTCAAGCACTACCAAAACACACAATCTCCTCTTAAATCCCACTGCAAATCATTCATTTTTTAAAAATATCATCTACTGTCAGTAATGGTGTTGGAGATGGGTTAAGACAGCCACGCTTCTGCTTCATACCTATGGAGAGAGGAAAGCTTAGAGCATCTGCCTGAGAGGTGCCACCATTTAGGAGGGAGACCCTTCTCAGCACTGTTTTGCTGTTTGGGATTTTTCCTTGCAGTTAACAGTATATACACTTGAAAAGGAAAACAAAAAAACCCCAGTGGTCTATTAACAAGTCGGTTTAATGTTGACAATGGCACTTTGCAGTGGGAGTGTAATCTGCTTAATGTTCCAGAGCAGAACAGCCCGTCAGTTCACATCCCTTTCATTGGCAGCGGTGGCAATGCTTCCCCCAGAAGTTACAGCCATGTGTCTCGTTTCTGAGAGGTTTATTCATAAAAAAGGGAGGAAAAATTGATTGTCCAATCCATAGAAGGAAAAAACACACAAGGGGATGAATGACGAGAATTAAGATGGGCAGACAGATTTCTACAACTCGTGTATGTAAAAATCTGTGCCTGGTAGACTTGAGCTGTGTCATTTTAGATGCATTTCTCCAACCCACGTAAATATTTCTGTCCATTGGAAAAGAAGGGAATTTCATTTTTCATCAAAGCTCTGCAGTGATCTTGTTATTAAAAACAGAGGGAAAAGATATATCAGGAAGGCAAAGCAGTTGCAGCCACATAGTTGTTTTCAATAATCCAGTGAGTCACTACATAGAAGAGCCTTTCATTTCTCCCTGTGGTTCAGACTAAATTGTTTATTAAGATTTTGGTGCATTATTTAATATTAAAAAAAACAAACAAACTGAATTGTACCTCTTCATTTTAAAGACTCTTGCAATAAAAATTCAGATTATTCAAATTTATCAAGTGCATTTTATAAGGCAGTAACCACAGCAATTTTTTCCTCATACCACAACGTATTTCCTGGCTTTTCCATCTCATTCAAAGTCATACATAAGGAGGCTGTTTACAAGGCATTGCTACAGGGAGAAAAAAATATTATAGAAATGAAAACTTGATCCAACCAATGGCTGGAATTGGAATGAAAGACCTAAGTGGAAGGTAAACAGCAGCTTAATGTAATACTTTAAAGGCAGTTCTTGAAAAATGATGTATAATAGCTGCAAAGGGGATCTGTACTTCAGATCTTCACCCATGCAGAGGTGTGGAATAGAAGCTAATTGCATATGTAGCTATAATGCACACTGAGCAGCCAGAACAGACAAGTACAAATATTTAAAATATTTCACGTTTTTTAAATCACAAGGTCATGAACTTGCATTTTGTTTTTGTTTCTTTTTCCCCAGGAAATTGGACAGGAGGCTGGCTGAAGGTATACCAGAGCTCTACAGGGATTTCTTGTGCTTTTTCAAGGAAGGATTTGCTGTGTTCTAGAATGTGTAAATATTGTTTGGGGCTTGTTTTGTTTTGTTTTGTTTTTTATCTCAAATGCTTGTCAAGGAAATTGAACTGTACAAACATAATTAGCCAGGGGCTGAACATTTAATCTTAAATTCTGAGTCTTCATTAAGTCTTAATTTAAACCTTAGGAGGGAAGCTTGCAACCATTCCTGTTCACAAGGATGGATGGAATTTGTGGCAGGTTTTTATGGCAGCAGAGAGAAACCACTCAAATGGGGAAAGCTCGGAAAATTGTGCTGAAGCCAGTAAGTGGTTGTGTCATGGATAATGGGACAAGATCTGGATTCAAGTCACCTCTTGTGTGGTCAAAGCAGGCCACGTTGGACGGGGCTTTGGGCAACCCGATCTGGTGGAAGGTGTCCGTGTCTGTGGGGTTGGGATCAGATGGGCTTTCAGGTCCCTTCCAACCCGAACCATTCTGTGGGTAGGAATTTAAGAAGATGGTGTGGGAGAACTGGAAGGCTTGTGAGTTGAAAAAACAAGAGGTTTCCCTTCATCTGAGAGTTATTCCAAATCGGGATGGGGTGTTTGGGGGTAGTTTGTTTTTTCCATGGGTGATCTTCCAATGGCACTGTTATTTTTACCCGAAAAAGGGACAGTTTCTGAATTTGGATCAGTTTTGGTCTATCAAGATAAAATAAACTGCTAGTACCTTTTATTTTTATCTCAATTTACTGAGAAAAATTTCTACACTAGGCATGATAGGGAAAAAAAAAACCTGGAGGGAGAAAAACCTGGAGGGAGAAAAATTAAATAAAACAAATCCTTTTATTCCCTTCTGCAAGCACTTTTATGAGCTGGGAAGTCTTGGAGAAATGCAAAGGTGATGTGATTTCTCCTACACCTTCCTTTGCCCTTTCTCAGTGATAAGAGCTATCAAGTGATATCTTTGTGAGGAACATGCCAAACCTCTGCACATTGAATAAAGTCCAAAAAGCAGCAGAATTACTTCCTGTGACTGTTCATGCCAGGTCTGTTCCCTTGTTCAGTGTTGTCAGGGCTGTGAGACCTTTGTCATAATTTGAAGTAGCCTTCTTTTTTTTCCTGATTGCCAAATATCCAGCAAAGCAGTAATAGAGGTTAAAAATAAATATGAAAATTGATTTTAAACCTAACTAACAAGATTTATATAGTACCTAGTACTTGCTGAAAGTTTCTTTTTCTAGTGCATGCTTTTAAAAATAATAAAAATAAAGAAAAAGTAGTGCATCTAGAGAGCATTCACCTCACAAAGGGCTGGATTCCAGGAAATAAGAAAAACAAAAAGGCAAAAAAGGGAAAATTTGGGCGGAGATTTGCATGGCTGCCTGCAGACAAGGCGACCCACTGGCCTGCTGCCTGCTCCGGGCCTGCCAGCGGAAGTTTTGCCCTTGCCTTGGCAGCAGCACCCTGAAATCCTGCTCGGCTTCGTGCCGCGGTTCCTGGTGGGCTCCAGCCCTGGAGAAGGCAGGAGGGGGTGTCCTGCATGGAAAAGCACCCCCATGTGAGCTGCCTGCCAAGCAGTGCCTACACCTCCAGATACCACCTCAGCCCCACTGCTTCTGCTTTTGCCACTTGGATGAGGACAAGTGAGTTCAATCCCTAAATTTATAACAAGTTGGGTTCGAAATCCTCTTTGGTGCAGTTTGCTAAATTATTGAGTGCTTCCGCTCACCTCGGCAGTTTCATGACTCCTACAGCTACACGGAAAATTTAGAATTAATAGAACTATTTAACATGGGAACAACGACCTGGAAGAATCTGACTGGTGCAGTTCCTACAAATCAACCCAGTATGAGCTTCTAAGCAAATGGGCTGGTCCCCTGTGAGCGACCGAACATCTCGTCCTGGGCATGTTAACAGCAAAGCTTGAAATAACGGTGACTTTGGGAAACCAATTTTGATAACCAGACTCTATTTGTAAGGTATTTGGAGCTAATAAAGCTACTGTGGTCTTGGGAGTGCCCTTTTCCTTGAGCACAATGGGAAACTCTTTCTTGTCAGGATTGCTATAGAAACAATGAATTATCAGGCAAACGGGACCATCCGGCAATTTGTGCCAGACCAGGGATGTGTGCTGATAACGCGGCAGCGTTAATTTGCTCTATTTTGTTACAAGTAGAGCTTGCATTGCCTATAGAAATGTAAAGAGGCAGGTGAGCTGGAGTGTCTATTATTTATAGACACAGTTTGTGCTGTATAAATGAATTTTTCATACGAAGACTTTTTACCAAAAAAAGGCTTCAGAAACTGCTTAGTAAATAATTACAACTGGAGCTTCAAATGTCCTTTGAAGAATGGGTGGGTATCCTTTAGTCTCCCTTAAAATTTTTCAGATGCAACTTTGAAGGTGTTGTAAAGAGTGGGGTGCTTTGACCATGCGGGAGATACCCCAGCCCCATTACTGTCAGCATTTAGCACAATAATGCTGAATCAAGGCATGTATTGCCTTCTGTCATCTCGCAAAACTGAGTCACCCATAAGCAAATGCAAATATTATTAGTATGTTGATGTGCTTGTATTGTATGGCTTGAGAAGTCAGCAGCAGACTGGAGTATGATCCAACAATGACAAGAAAAGAGAAGCAGGAACTCCTCTGGTATCAAGTGGATAACCTCTGTATTTTCTTTACTGCATTTTGCTCAATGCCACTTGGGGGGATGTTCCTCTATTTTTAAAAAGAAGGAAGACATGAAATACAGCAGGAAATCACTGGGCTGAGAGGAGTTTGGCTTCACATGTGAGATGCATCGCCAGGATCAGGAGAAGGTAGAGGAGAGGTGGGAGAGAAGGATGAGTGAGAGAGGACTAGGCAAGAGAATGCTGTATTTGGATGTCATAAATGAGTTGGGAAGAAAACAAAAAATCCCATGTTTCTGCATGTGGGTGATGGGAAAAATACTGCATCTTCTACTGGGCTGAATGAGGGTGGTGAGGCACTGGCACAGGTTTCTCAGAGAGGTGGTGGATGCCCCAGCCCTGGAAACATTCAGGGTCAGGTTGGATGGGCTTCTGAGCAACCTGATCTAATTGAAAGTGTCCCTGCTCATTGCACAGGCTTTGAAAGGACCTTTAAATCCAACCTAAACTATTCTATGATTCTGTGAAATGTAAGTGAGGCCCTTGGAAAAGCAGGTTGCCAAGGAGTTTGATATATACAGGAGGACCAAAAAAAAAAAGAAACAATATGATACCCTAATTCAGAGTGGACTACATAGACCTGTTTTAGGACTCTTACAATAACTGAGAGTGTACTTAAATCTTTTTGCTATGAATGAGATATAAACACCACTAAAACTCAAGTATGGTCTAAAATGTTTTCTTGAGATCAGCCTTTAGTTCCAGAAAATAAAATTACGAAGCCTGTGTTGCTATTGGCTGCTGCTGAAATTTTGTCTTTATAAGATTTTTTTTCTATTATCTAACTGGCTGGCCTCTTTCAGGTTCCCAGAGTACTTTTCTTTGTGCTTCAGGGGAATTTTTGTTACTCCTCAAACAATAATTCTGAAAAAAAACCCCACACCAAAAAAAAGACAAACTAGTGCATTGCACCACCCCACAATGGGCCCAGTGTTGATTCCAGATTAACTGTCCCCAGTGAATGGCTGAGCTCACATCTCTCTGCCTGCCTGGAGCTCCACTCTGCTCTGCCTCTGGGGTTATGATATCATCTCTGAAGTCCTGCAAACACAGCTGAGCTCCACACTGCTCCCATTGTAGGTCTCACTTCTTGAAACATGGAGCTGGGGATCTAAGCCAAGCAGCAGAATATCTCTGCAGGAGATGGAGGAGGTGGGGATACCTCCATGCCACTCTTTCTCCCCACAGAAATTCACCACAGTTATCTGCAAAGGCCATGTACTTCCAAAGAGTTGCTCACCTGGCTGTGTGCATATAGAGCCTGTATTTATCGTTCTGCTTCTCCAGCTGTAATGTCTGCACCTATAAAGAAACCCCCGTAATTGTCTTGACATCAGTTTGAGGTGGGCTAGACGGTATTTCCAAGGGTCTCAGCTGTCTGCGGGTGAGAAGTCATCTTCTTCTCGCACAAGCTTTCTTCTTGCATAGGCTTTTGGCTGCTTGTCACGTGAGTGAGGCTGTGCTGGCAGACAAGAGGATACCCAAGTGAATATTTCCCTTACACCAAGTATTTGTACTTGTTTCAGGGCTGCAACTCTTTGCTGGCCCACTCTGTGCAGAGATGTCTGCTTCCAGCTTCATGCACTCTGGCACGTGTTGCCTAATGGACCAGGGCTTCTCGTTCAGCACGGCTGACAAGGAGCATCTCTGTCACCACAGCTGACACATGCTCGCTTTGTTAAATGACATAAGATGCTGCAGTGCAAGGCACAAGTTCTCCCATGCTTTCAGCTAACAATTTACTACTGTGCTGCATACATCCTTCTCTGGTCCAGTGAGTGGGAAGGACCTGGAGCTGGTTATACGTGTCCCAGCTTGGCCAGCTCTGTCCCCTTGACATTGCAAGGAGCAGTGGAAACGAAGTGACGTGTTGACCTAATGCCCTACATGTAGGGAATTCAAACCTATGCTGCCTGACAGCTCTCAAACTGCCTGCTGAGGTTTAGCTCCATGTGGCATTTTCTGCTCTGCTACATCGCAGTTTCTCCAACTCTCTGCACCATCCCAGGCGTAAGCAAAGCCAGGGGTTTGGAATACATGTTTCTGGCTGGAAAGTGCAGTGTTTTCTGCATATCAAATGCTCATCAGTGACTGGGAACACAACCAAGGAGGTTGGGGAGGAGAGGAGGAAACCACACTTGATCCCACAGAAACCACAAACCTAATTTCACACTGAAGGCAATTAGCGAGGCACTCATTTGGTTAGGGTGGCTGTACTACTTTGTAAAACATGACCTTTTAACGAGCTGAGGAGGTGGATCTGAGTTTCTGCTAGTCTACACTGGCAAAGGAAAACCACCAGCAGTTAATCATCATCAGGAGAGGGGAGCAGGGGTGAAGTGGCCCTCAAAACCATCTCTGTGCACTTCCAAGTCCTGCTTTGCACAATGAGATCATGTCTCTGACCCCACGCCATCCCATTCAGCCTCCCTCCCAAAGCCACCAGGATGCTGCAGCATCCTTGGCTGGGCAGTGCTGACTCAGGCACACGGTCCCGTGCCCGCTCCCTGGCACTGCTGTTCCCCAGATATTTCACAACTAGATATAAAAATCCCTGAGTTAGACGCTTGCGGCTGTGCTCCCTGCAAGGGGAAGCAGTAAAAGGCTGATTTACGCTCTGAACCACAAAAGCCTTTTATTGCTGCTTTTTTTTTTAATGTAACTGTCTTGCCCTTAAATGTCTAATCCCTTTCTAACAGTCTTGTGGAAGTGGCAGGGCTCTCCACGGGTTAAAGGCGCTGTTTTTCAAGAGGATCAAGTTGTCCACCAGGTCCCCAAAGCCCCTCTTGCCCTGGCACAGGCAGTCCTCCTGTCAGCAAGGGTGATGGGCAGCAGTAAGCTACAAGCTGCTAGCATGGTCCACCACATTCTCCCAGCCCTCAGCTTTCTGGGGTTGTTGGAGGGTTATTCCATCACTTGGAGTATTCCCTGACAGTCTTGGGCACTGCTGCTCTTTCAGGGGAGAATAAAAACCTCAAGCTGATCTAATGGAAACAGGGATTTAGGAGTTTGACTCCAGGCATATACATTTAAAGACACTGCCCAATTATTTCTTCATTTTTATTAATTACAATTAGTCATTTATGGCCCCTTTTAAATATAACCTCTCAAGAAAAATATTGCTTTAGAAAAAAAAAAAAAGAAAAGTAATTTCATGAACAATTAGCAAAAGCTACAGCTGCACCATAAAAGAGAAATACTGGGGGGCGAGGGGGAGGAATATTTCAAATTGACTGGGGCATGCAAGTTGTCGGATGGATGGAAAGCCAGCCGAGATCGTAGGGAAGGGGTGATGCTGGAGAGGGGCAATTCAGGTAGAAGAAAATACTCAGGGTGGCATTGCTGGGTTCATTGTCAGGCCTGCTGTTAATTACTGGCTTTATTAATGATTTGGAAGTGATGAGAAGTGTTAATTGCATCAGAAAATGATGCTGCATTGGGAAGAGCTGAAAGCAGAGGTGAGAGCAGAAGAAAGAGCAGCATGAGAGGCAGGGTGGGGTGAGGGATGTAAGAGGGATTTGATTTCATTCAGGCTCTGGGGGCTTTTCTACATTTTCCCCCCCATAAAAGAGCACCAATAATGTTTGTTGACACAGAGGGGGCCCACAGAGGTCAGAGAGAAGGGTTTGGTTTGAAGGAAGAACCATGGGGACCCTCCCTGTCACCCTCAAGGGAGGAACAGGGACTTGCCTGTGGTGCAAGGCAGGCAGAATCCCTGCACAACAAAACTGATCAGCATGGAGGGACAGCTGACTTCAGAAGGCCCTAGACTGTATAGCAGAGCGTGTTTAAAAGAAAACTGTAAAAAGGTAACACATTGCTCTGCCTGCCGTGCAGCCGAACTGAAGGAAGGGGGAAAACAAAACCCAGATTAATGTAGAAATTGCATTTAATGATCATCTCAAGAAGCCACAGGACAAAATCAAGGGAGTGAGCTGCCGCAAGGTGTTAAGGAGGAAACCCTCTGCCCACCGGATGCCAGTGTTGCCCACCATTAAATCACAGGGAGAAAACTCCTCTGGCAAGAGAATATTTGGTGCTTAAAGACACTCATCACTCCAGCTACCCAAACACCACCACATTCAAAAACGCACTTGCAACTTACTTGGTGGCACAGTTAAATCTATTTGTAACTCATCATTCTGGAGGTAGGCAAAGGTGACAAAGCCAAGGACGAAGCACTGCGTAAAATTTTACTTTTACTGAGCGGGCCCTAAAGAAGCCCAAGCAGAGTTTTATTGCGCGGCTCCTCGGGCTGACAGTCTCCATTAACTATCGGTTAATACTGCAGCGTCAGAGCAAACCCAGAGTCGCGGCCCTGTGCTGTTAGAAAGTGTCCTTCATCCCAGCAAGAGACCTCAGGGTGAGAATATTTTGCATGAAGAGCCACTGGTGTAAGAGCTGAGCCTCTCAGCTCTGCATTGCAGTCGGCGTGTCGTGTGCCATCCCTCCATGCCGCAAATAAATCTACAATTTCTCAGCTCGGTGCCTTTGGAAGCCACACACTAATACGCTTATATGGGAAGAGAGACCAGACGAGGTTCAAATAAAGAGCTCATGTAATAAATAAACATGAGGTCAGTATGGGAACAGCAATAATTGCTTTGTATGACAAGATTTGCATAGCAAACATTTGTGATTAATGTACAGCCGGTGTCAGGTAAGGAGCCTTCACTATCGTTGCTCCATCTGCACCTTCCAATCTAGAAGATACAGCAGCTCCAGCCAGAGCAATTAGTCACTGCTTACTGAGAGGCAGATCGAGCAAAATTTTTCTAGTTCAATATTTGAGCGAGTTTTGCCTCACAGCCTCCCATTTGGATCCATTTCTGTGCCAGGCAGGGACCACGCTTCTTTCCTGGGGGTGGCAAGGAGGGACGATCAGCACTGCTGCTAATCTGCTCAGCAAGGGCACGGGCTGGCTCCCAGCCTCTCCTGCTGGCCTCACCCAGGTGGTGTTCTCAGGGAAAACCCTAAAGAAGAGGCGGAAGACCCTGCATGTCAGGGCTCTGCTTCCCGACTGCCTTTTCTTTCACCTGCCTCTGCCTGCCAGTGAACAGCCCCTTTGCCACTGCTGATGTAGGCTGTGGCATGCAGCACCGAGGGCAATGAAACCTCCTTCTTTACAGCCTCCTTTCTGCAAAGCCTGGCTAATTCGTTCCAGCTAAACTTTCAGCTCCTTGGCCAAAGAGCCATAATCCGACTTGAAATACTATCTTGATTTGGGGATTTTTTTTTTTTTCCCTAAAGGCATGCAAGCCTCTGAGTTCTCTGGAAAGGATGCAGTTTGGCTGGAGGGACTGGGGTTATTCCTCTGAGGTTAATTCCTAAGGGAAAACCATTCCATTGGAGCTGGTTGGAGGGAAGGCACTTGCTGCTGTGCTCTTCCACTTAATCTGCTTGCGGGTGCCAGGGAAAGCTGTTAGCATCACTGGGAAGTCACTCCAAGAAGCATTGCACACACCAGCTGGAAAGGCGTAAGGAGAGTTCCCTCATGTTGATGAGATCCAGAAGGGCTGGATCAGGATGAACAGGCTTCAAAACCTAGGGCACACATTTTGGAGACATGAAGTGAAGAATTGAAGGTGTTCTCTTGTGCACTTGCAGAGTTCAGTTATAACTGAGGATGCCAATCAACTCATGAAGAATGATAAATGGCAGCTGCTGTCTCACCCCTGTGATGAGATGTTGAGATTTTCAGTCGCTGTCTTGCCATGACAAGTCTTGATGAGATGCCAGTCCCCTGGACCTGTTAGGGAGGATGTCTGTGTCACCGTTTCACCCTTGTGCTGGGGTGGGTGGTAGTGAGGAAGATGCTGGGCTGACGCTTGCAGGACCCTAGTACTGCAGCTGTCCCCACCTGAGAACATCTAGGAGGTGCCACCAGGCTGGCAGGGGACATGAAGATGAGGAGTGCATTGGTAGGAGATACCATTACACCACTGTGCCCCACAGAGTTGCAAGCAGGCTGGAAAATGTGGCTCTCATCAGCTGCTTCAGTGCAGCAAGTCCACCCACTACCACATTGAAGAGTGATCTGCAAGGTGCCACCAACTTGCCCTGTTGCCCTTAAAACCTCTCTCCCTCCTTTCCAGCCCTTCCACCCTAAAGCTTCCCAACTGCCTCGGCTGAGCACTGGGAAGCCCTATACTCACCTTGGTGCTGAGAGTGCAGGTGGGCTGCTCGTCTTTGCACGTGGGGCTGTGAGCATTCACGGAAGTGGGTGTTCTGGGGCAGAACCCAGGGAGGAGGGTGATATGCCATGTCCTTGTCCGGATCAGGTGTATGGGGAGGGTCCCACAGTGGAGAGGAGCCTGGGCGCGCTTCACGCTGCCCACGATGCTCTTCACACTCCAGCTGCGGCCGCCGCTGGGACGGGCTTAGCCCGCACTGGGCTGGTTCGGGGGGCTGTGTCGGGAGGTGTCCCTGTGCCCCCCGGAGCAGGGTCGCTCCCCGTGCCACCTGCCGGGACGCCGAAGTTCCCTCGGGGGCCCGCTCCCGCCGGTGTTTCCGCAGCCCCCTGACGCAGGGGTCGGCCGGGGTGCCCGGGGCGCGCACCTGCCCCTCGGGCTGGGCGGGGCAGGGAGAAAGCGCGGGAACGGCTCGCGCACACAAGCGCGCGCGGCTCCGCAGGTGCGGAGCGTTCGTGTGCGAAGGGGGGGGCGCGGGGCGGTCCCGCGCGGCGCCGGCCCCCGCCCGCCCCCTCGCTCCGTCCCGCCGCTCCTCCTCCCTCACCCCCCTCGCTTCTTCCTCCCTCCTCCTCTTCCTC
>VWPU01011021.1:0-78258 GCA_013398955.1 Callaeas wilsoni
CCGCGCCGCCGGCACCTGCCGCGGCTGCCGGCGACCCGCGAGCCGGCCCCGGTGCCGCGGTGGCTGCGGAACTCCGCCGTGAGCCCCGGGCGCGCTGTCCCGCCGGAAGAGCCTGGATGCCCGGAGCAGGGTCCGGTGGCCGTGCCGGGGGAGCGCTGCAGCCCGGGCAGCCCGGCACGACGCTTCTCCCGCGGCGGCTGTCGCTCGCGGCCAGCCCGGCGTGGAGCGCACTATCTCCCCGCGCAACGGGAGCGCAGTACTGCTGTCTTCAGCATGAAAGTTCAGGAGATTATTTCAAATCAGCACCAGGGCTTGAAGGAAAGTGGGTTTCCTTAGGCAAAGAAAAGCTAATGAGCCCAAGGCTTTTACTGGAGCCTTCCAGCTCCTGCGCGCAGGATGCTAGCTGCTGTCCCGCCCTGGGAAGGGGAATGCGAGGTGACACCTCAGTGCAGAGACGTCTTCGAGGGAGCTGACTTCTAAGAGAGATTACGTTGTGCTGCCTTAAATTTAGAATAAAGGATGCCCCCGATATTTTGCTTTAATTACCCATTTATTTTACAGGATAGCCTCATACGATAAAACTCAATTTCATAAATGTCCTGAGGGAACTAGAATCTAACACTTCAGAGTGGTCTTGCAATAATCTTTCAAATCCTGTTTCTTAACAGGGCCAATCCAAGCAGTATCGGACAAGGGAGCTTAAGAGAACAGAGAGCACTACTGAGCAGGCACTTTTCTAGTGCATTTGTCTGGAGAGTCTTGTAAGAGACTACACTTCCTAACAGCCCTCTTTCATTTGTTAAATTGAAGCATCTCAAATGGAGCTACCCTGACAACCTCGCTTGGGGAAATAAAAGTACCCGCTGTGCCAAAATCCTAAATGTGACCTCATTTGATACATATTTGTCTGAAGGACTGTGAAATTATTTCAAAAGGAAGAACACAAAGGATTTAAGGGGGAAAAATGTAGCATTTTAGTTCTTTAGAGACATTAAATTGTGAAAGAATTCCTCTTTTCACTGCAGTAGGACAAAATACAGCAGATCTTTTTTCAGTGGAGATGATGTTTTGCATGGCAGGAATCCTTTGTCTGGCTTAGCATGTACAGTTAGCAACAGCACCATTGATATACTTGTGGTTGCTGTACTAGAAATCCTTTTTAATTAGAAATTCGTCTGATTCAGACTGCAGCATATCAACATTAGTTGATGCTGAGTGCAGCTTACACAACTGCAGTGCACATTGTACACTCATTTTTTTCTGAAGAATTTGGAGTTTTCAGAGGCCTGGACAAACAGCAGAACATCCACAACAAACAAAAAAACATATATTTTGTGTCCGATGCGTATTTCACATCCTGAAGGTTCATAAAGTTTAGAGATAAAATCAGTTACTCTTAAAACATTTAACACATGGTGGGAGTGTGGTAGTGAGTTCTGAAGTGATCTATATTGTACAACTCCAGTTGCCTTCCTGCCCTGTCCCCTTTGCCTCCCTGCAATTAGACAGGTTCTGCGCAAGTATGGAGGAGGATGGAGTTGGCACAGAACCTGGCTAAAGTGCATTCATTGCTTTAACCAGGGGAACAAAACCCAAACCCAGCCAAGAGAGGGTCACATTGGTGACATAATGATAGGGCTTCTGGGGAATGATTTAAGTGGAACAAAACTAATCTCCATTTTAGTTCTTGTCTACAAAGTCTGCAATGTGGGACTGGCATTTCTTTTATGGTTTAAGCTTCTTGCCCAGTGTAAGGCACCAGTGAGATGTGGATGCAATTTACAACAGGGAGAGTGAGCTTGCCACCAGCTGAAGTAACCTGTACCAAGCTCTGCTTGGAGGGTCTTCTTTCTCTGTCAGCAAATTGCACCTTTACTAGAAGTTTTTGCAGGCACAAATGCCTATGATTCTACTTTGAGATGTCCTGGATTGTATTAATATGTCACCAGAAGACTGGCATGAGATCAAGGTCTTGGATACTTCCTGGAATTTTTCATTCCTGCAGTTCTGAACTGCCATCCATTCACACAGACTTGTGGACTTTTGCAATTGTCTCTCTGTATCCTTAATTTTGTTAATTAGTTTTGACAATTACAACAGTGGCATTTTCTGCCCATATACAGACCCACCTTAGAAACATCATTTCCAAGACAATGGAGAGGTTATTACTTTTCACCAGTTACTGTGATTAAAATCATCCATAGCAGCATTTTATAGAGTATTTATCAGAAACAACAACCTCTATACAGATGTGTGTAAATAACTTTATTTTGGAAAAGGGCCACTATAAGTGGAGAAATTTCTTACTGCATTAAGAATAACCTACCTAGCCCAGACCTAATATTTAATTGACATGGGTCTGCCACACTGAGAGTTTTATTCCAAGAAAAGATTCTTAGGTTCTTGCTGACATTTTTAAGTCACGCAGGGGCCACGGCACTGCAGCTGCACGTTTGTGTGTGTGTGGTTCCCAGTCCTATGTGTGTGGCCGTGTGGTACACACACAGTACTGCATGCTGACAAAGTTGTGTGCTTTTCATGTCACACTTTTCAATGTGACGAAGACATAACCAGCACACAAGTCTGAAATTATAGAGGTTCTTTATTAAATTTTAGAGGGCTTTCAGCTAAATTATTGCATACACACGGCAATATACAGTCATGCTTGGAGAGGGCTGAATTGATCACATTTGGGTACAAGCAAGATTTAAGCTGCTGTGTGATGCAGGGCAAACTTGTTTGTCCCCTTTGTTACTTGTGGAGGAGAGAGAGACAGACACTTTTAACCTGAAGTAGTCACTTTCAATTGCAGTCAGTCATGAGCAGTTAGATTCCTTTAAATTCCCCCTCTGACAAGGTTAATCCTGTCCCAATCATGGCATCTACATGTAACCTCTTTGCCCTGTATCCCAGCAACCAGTAAACGTGAAAGCCAATCATTAAAAATTATATCCATCTTACAGTTCTGTAGGGATAGAGAAGAATTAGTCGTAGTCAAATCTGTTTTCTCCTATTCTTTTTTTCTTTTATGTTCCAAATAGTATGGGAACCTTTTATTAAAATAGCATAATAAAAGCTTTATAAGTGCATTGAAAACATCCAGTTGTTCAAAATTTAGAGTTTAAATAGAACTTTTATCCTGTAAAGTTCTTCATATCTTTGTTTAAGCAAAACTTAATTTTTAATTTCATGTGTTATTTAAATGTCCTACCTCTGGAATCTTCCTTCTTCCTTTGGAAAAAGAAAACCGCTAGATGTGCTTAAGGGATGGTTAGCTTTGACAAGCAGGACTCAAAGCAGGAAGTGGAAGGAAGTGAACTGGGCCACATTCTGCATTGCTATGTTCTTAGCAGAGTCTCATAAGCCTTGCCAAGAGCATGAGAGGTTTGTTGCATTTGCTGACTTTGGTTATTTAAACTGTTGGCAGAATAATGCTTAGGGAGTGCTGTAATAAATAAAAGATACGAGGTGCGTAAAGAAAATGAAAAATGTAGAACTTGGTGAGGCCAGGCAGAGCGCAGATGTAGATGGTAGTGTGGGAGGGGTTCTCTGTGCGTCTTCCTTGTTCCTCCTTTCTCAACAGAGGGAACTTTTAAGCATTGATCCACCTGCATTTACTGCAACAGCAAACCAGCAGCTATGCTGAAAGTTTGCCAGGAGTTAAGCAAGGGACTCTTAAAGCCATACAAATGTTTCTGGGATAAGAGCTTTGTATACAAAACTATATTGAATAGTAATTGTACAGCCTCCAAATAAATACAAACACCAAGTAAATCTAGATAATCTATATAAACAAAGTTTTTATTTCTAAGAATAAAATTCTTCAAAACATTCATACCTAATCAAACATAAGCTGGGCCTTGAAAAATCTCCGCTATTGATAGTGTTAAATTTGCTTTATGATCTGAGTAGCCTTCAACTCAGTAGGACATTTTCACGACAGTATCTGCCTTGATGAAAAACAGCAAGCTTCTCCACTAAATATAGAACTTTGCTTTTGCTGCAGTCATTAAAATACCACCTAGAAAGAAAACTCAAATTTCTCAGTCCATATAAGTGTGCACAACTGGATTACAACTTTTTAATGAGAAGTTAAGCATCCAAATTGCCTGAGTGCTTTTGTTGCTTCAGTGTATTTTGCAAAAAGTTGATTTGATATAGCAGAGATGCTGGAATTACAAGAGCTGTGGCATCAAAAGGGGATTTTCCAGAGATTTTGCATAAGAAAGGTACTTTTAAATAACCTCTCCAATAATTACCCACCGACAGTCTTCATTCGTTCTTTTTTAGGTTAATGGATTAGCATCTCTGAGTGTTCATTGGCATCAGGAGACTGCACATCAGACCATTCAAAGACATGGTTAAATCAACCGGTCCATTCAAATATTTAACGTGAAGCTCTAGGATGCCATGTGCTTGTTAGTTTTGCAGTATTGAGACATGAAGTAGGATAAAGAGGAACAAAACTGAGGAGAAATTTACAGTAAAAAAATTGTAAAACTTTTGCACACTGATAAAGGCAACAGGAAAACTCTTTCATTGTACTGCTGCGAAATATAAAGGCATATGCTTCTTTCCCTAAATGAAAAGTCTGGATATGACATTAATTTTCAATTACACATCTGAAATATGTAATTACCTTACTGCTTGCTGCTCTCTTGCTGCAATGTATTGTTACACTGTGGAACCCTGAAACTAAGACAATTGTATCTTTATGATGCTTCTTTCCTTTGTTAGCCTCTACAGTGTTATGTGTGTTCAGACCAAAATAATTTTAGAAGACAAAAACTGATAATGACTAAGTTTTGCTCAGGTTCTGCCATTAATGGTAGAATAAGCTACATCCCTTGATTTTTCCATTTTCTTTTTTTTTGTTATTTATCATTTGTCACCTTACAAAACAGATTGACAAATATTTGCCTGTAAGAACTTACCAATGCCTGCAAAACATACAATTAATTTATAAGCTTCTTTGTTGCAATTTTTTTAAGACAGGATTGCTAGAAAAGGTCTCCAGGTTGCCATACTGACTTCTCTTCCTGTTCACTGCCCAGGGTCATACACTCAGAGGACAACGCATACAAAGAAGTAAAATCCCCACATTCATCATAGGCTGTCATAATCTATGAATCTGTACTTGTAAATTATATACAGTCTCTCTTGAATCTTCATAGATTCCCAGCCTTTATTTTATCCTGTGTCAAGAAATTGAGTCAATCACCTTGAGGGAGATGATTCTTCCCCTCTCCTCTACCCTTGTGAGACCCCACCTGGAGTACTGCATCCAGGTCTGGGGTTCTCAGCACAAGAAAGATGTGGATGGTGTGAAGCAAGTCTGGAGGAGGGAAACAAAGATGCTCAGAGTTACCTTGGCTGAAAATAAGTCTTGTCTATGTGGTAAAGAGGAGATGTACTGTTCTTATCATGTAAGTACAATGCAGAAGGCAAAATACTTTTTTTTTCAGGCTGTAGTCAACACTCAGCCTGTCTTATCATTCTAAAATGCTGTTACTAAAAAAATTATGAATGAGATAATGAAGACAATTTCCCAGCATCCCATGTAGCAGTTTTTAAGATCAGACATTTTTTTTCACATTGTCTTCCCCAAGGCAATTATTGTATTTGTGTTTCTGGAGTGTTAGAGTTTCTTTAGGTTGGAGGAGGCCTCTGGGGGCCATCTGATCCAACAGCCTGCTCAAAGCAGGGCCAGTGCATACCAGCTCAGTCAAGTTTTGAACTTCTCAAAGGATGGGGATTCCATAGCCCATCTAGGCAACCTATTGCAGGGCTTGACTGACCTCCTGCTTCAAAGGTTTTTCATAAATAATCATTATTTCTGTTGTTGCAGCATATGTTCCTTGTCTCATGTCCTTTCACAGCACATCTCTGAGAGGAGCCCGTGTCTGTCTTCTCTATACCCTCCCATCAGGTGGCTGAAGGCAGCAAGTGTGACACCAGGTGGCTGAGCACACATGGCCAGGGCTCAGCCCTGTTGAGAGTTTTCCTAAAGTTCCCAGGCAGCTGAAGGCAGCTGAAGAGACTAAATAAGCATATAGCTGGGGGCTGCTGCCCAGTTGGGAAGCCCCAATCTAGATGTGCAGAAGGAAGTTCTTCATCTTACAAACACCACCAGCAGGTCACCTATTCAACAACCAGAGAAACAGAAAGCCATGAAGCTACAAAGGACTGAAATCCCCCACTCCAGGAGAAGGAACAGAGCAGCTCTTCTGGAACCAAGCATTAATATTTTATCAACTGAGTAGAAAAATAAGTCAGAATTTTTCTGCTAGTTGTAAATGAGTGACATTTCTTTCCATCTCCATGTCTGGACCCTAATAATTAGACCTTTTCAGTGAGTTGTTCTCACTCATAAGCCTATGAACTGGCAGTGAGCTTCTCACCTGTGTGGCATAAGTTCCTTCATTTGCATTCCTGTTTTACTAACACCAGTTAACTTTTACTTTTGCCCACTCTTTAAAGACATTGCCTACAGAAACTAGGAAAAGTAGCAAGTAGTTTTTGAATAATAAAAAACTAGCCTTAATTTTGTTTTGTAGCATCAGCCTTTATACTTATTTTAGACAAGTGAGAACTACAATGAAAATCTTTTCATTTTCTTGGTCATTTACAAGCCAAGGAAGATAGCATTGGAATATTAAAGCTATAGGAGCACAATTTATACATTATGCAGTAAGCTGGCTTCTTGTGCTTCACTTCTGAATTGAATAAGCTCACAGTTAATAGGATTACACATTATTCCAAGAACAAGAACAGGCCAGTCTTACAGACGTGAGCAAGCCAGGAAAAGGTATGCATCATTGCCCTCCTTTTCTGTTCTTTTGTGCTCTGTCATAAGATTGTTCTGCACAAAGGCAGCACTTACAGCCATGACCCTGCACCCATAGTCATTTTCTTCGGTGGCAGTAGTATGGGAAGCAAACACATCTATGACATGAAACAAGAAATGGTCAGTCAGAACATGTCTCTGATTAATGTTCCCAGTAAGTCCTAGCTGTGTCTTCTGTTTAGACTGATGCTTGATTTTGGACAGAGAAGTTGTAACTGCAGCTTTTGTCCGCCTTTCACATTAATTAGGAGTAAAACTATCACATTGCAACTCTGCTTTTTCTGGAGCACATTCCAAAGGGCTTCTCTGGATAGAAATGCATAGAGAGCATGCTAGAGTTGGCTGTCATGTCACTTAGAAGAAAAGCTTGTGTTCTCATGTATTCTCATGTGGCTCAAGTCTTTTTCCTAGGAAGTTAATCTCACAAGCAGTAAATCTGTTACTTTAATGTTTTCAATTTACACCATTTGGTTTGGGAAATTGAAAACCAGAACTATTTAATCTATGCACCACTGGCTAGCATTGTTGAGTGGTAAATGTTGCTCCAGGTACAATACAGCAGGAAAGTTTCCTATATATATGTTCTAGGTGCTGGAGGAGAGTTTGGGGATTCCTTTCATTCCATCTTCGGAGGTAAACCTGTCCCTGTCTCACAGCTTTAGGTGGAAAGCATAGGTCAAAATAGCCAGGGGTGTTCCTTTTCCATTTCATGCACTACAAAGTTAAAAAAAAAAAAAAGAATAAAAGTATATGTATCCACATTAATTATATTATACAGAGTTTTATTTTTTATAAGTATTTTACAGGCAGCTCATGTGCTTTGGTGATTACATTCTTTCCATGACCAGAAATTAGCTTTTTGTTTATAGTGACCTTTTCATGGCAAAAATGCTCCGAGAGACTCAATCTGTTCCTACAAAGCAAGTCTCAGGATTGCAGATATCCTCCTTCTTTAGAGTACTGTGTTACTCTCAGTTTCGAGGAGTTATTACAGGAATCTTTGTTTTAGTCTAGTCGATCCAGCTTTATCTGACGTAGGTCAGATTAAAGGGTTACAGTTTTGGCTGCCTTCATCAGGTTTATCATGGGTCACAGCTAATTGCTGCCTCTCGTGGCCAAGATCCTGGGTGACGGCACTGTACCCACTTCTCCAATACTCTGGATTCTCTTGCTGCTTTGCCAGACATCACTAGCAGTCCTATTTTGGTCTCAGTCTTCTCCCCATTTAATTGTGTGATTAAACCATAACTCGTTACATCACTTACATTTAGCAAAGCAGCTGGCTCCCAGATCTGTGTTCCCCGATATCCTCAGGCTGCTCTTGTGCCAATGGCAAAGCAGGAGGACAGGAACTCTCAGCAAATCTTCCTTTGCATCAGTGTCTGGTGTGAGCACATTTTCTACCCTTTCAGTTCTCTCTCTGCTTCTTCCTGCTTTCCTAACCTGACCAGCATTTTTGGTCATTCCCAGCAGGTTTGCAGAGGGTCCTGGACATTCAGGTCCCAGCATGGCCACCCTGTAACTTTCTTGTGTCAGCTGGGGCTAAGAACACCTTGTTTGGTTTCTTCTATCTCTTTTTATTCCCTGATAACATTGGAGAGGATGCACACCAAAGGAAAGATTACCTACTGCTCCTAGTTGCCCTAGGAACATTTGTTTAAACTTGCATCTTAAAACACTATTCTTCAGAGAGATCTCTCCCTGTCTCTTCAAACATATTCAGGCACTTCTCTGGATGGCATATGAAAGCAGCAACCTTCATTTCCAAACATTCTGCTTTAAATCTACTGCCTGATTATTCCTCATATTAGCCATCAAACTGTATTTATTTCAAATAGAAATGTATCTACAGAGGTATTTAGTGTTTTCTTAATATTCTACATTTCAGGAACATACATGAGAAAGTGCATTCCCAGGAGTAAGAAGGAGTAGGTAAGAATCTTACATGGTAGACATAAATTATTCATCTCTATTTCTTAAAATTTACCGTAGCTATTTATGGTTCAATTCTAGGCCAGAATGAGGGAGTCACTGTTAGCTTCAGACAAGTAATCGACCCTTTGGCCATATTGTGGACCAGTCACATTTGCTACCACTACACAAAGGTGCAATTTCTGCTTGCAGATGCTCTGCGTTCAAAACAGGTAAACGTACAGAGTAGGCAACGCCTTACTGCCATCACACACCTTCCAAACCTCCGCCCACACCCCTGTGCTGTGGGGAGTCAGTGGGCCATCAGCTACCTTGAGCTTCCTAATACACTTTTGGTCCCTTCCTTACAGGCTCTCTGTTCATCCATTGGCGAGATGCTATTTCATTTCCTTCTGGAATGCAAATTGCTCTCCACAATAAACACCTTTTTTTGATTGCTACTGATTTTTCTGCTGTAAAAATATATGATAGGCCCAAATACAGTAACAACAAGCCGCAGACAGTAATTAGAACACAAAGCTTAATCAGTTTATGTTGTTCTTTTGCCCTTCCCATTGTCTTAATCCAGCCAGTCTCTGTTCCTGCTCCTTCGCCAGGAAGTGTGATTTTGGCTTTTCTGTATGGCGCAATGCAGATCTGTGACACTGTACAGAAACGTTTTATAGACTGAGTATGTGTAATCATGAAGAATGTCAGTCTCCAAGGTTAATGGAGTAGTAGAAATGAGATGTAAATAGTTACTGAAGTGAATAGGCAGAACTGAAGGTTTTTTCCCAAACTGCTGACTCAGACAGAGTATACCTATACAGATCTTCTAAAGCACAGACTCTACATGCTTTGCATAATTGGAAGTAGATTTCTGAAGTCATTGTTTATATAGCTTTATATATCAAATGAGATTTGCGTATTAATTTAAAGTTAAAAATTAATCTGTCTCTTCAAGGGAAATACTTCCACATTCAGTAATTATAAAAGCAAAGAAAAAACAAGGACAGGCTTGAAGCCGGGACAGACCTCTACATTATGCCTGCAGTTTATCTAAAAAAACATAGGTTTTGATTTCTAGTAATGAATGATTCATCCTGTAAAATGTTAGAATTAATTTGCTTTTTCAATAACAGCTGTATCTATTTGTATGAAAGCAAGTTTGTTGCTTTACAGAGAAGAAAGGATGCATAAGAAAACAAACTAGGTAAAATATTACCAGTGAAAGATAGTAATGTGGCTCTCTTTCCTTTTTGAATACAGAAGAAAATAAGGAAGGGGATTTTTTTTTTATTTATTTTTATTTTAGTGTTTCCTTTATATATGGAACTGATCTAGAGAACTGATCTTATCAGCAGTTGTTTTGTATGCTAAGACAAATGAGTTACCATGGGACAAATGTATATTTAAGAAAATTTAAACAGTTTTGAAACGGAAATGTTCATTTGGGGAAAGTTTGTTAGATAGTTTCCTATATTTGGATGCCAGATAGATTCCTCTAACTAATAAGTTTCACTAAGTTTCAGTCATTGACCTTAGAAACATGTGAGTAAAACCAATACAGTTGGATACTCTGTGATTTTAACATGAGTTGTGCCCTTTAGACTCTTCAGTGAAATTTTCCAAGGTGCTTATTTTGAGGCCAGCACTGTGCCCTCAGTCAGTACTGAATGCCAATTGTGTTCACTGAGAGCATAATGAGGCCAATAGAGAGCACATTTGTAATCCCCCCGCCTCTGTCCAGAAACTGAAATCACTGCTTCAGAAAGGCCTCATTGTGGATGATTAGTTGAGAGAAAATACTGTAGGGAGAGTGTGCAAAAAGTACACAGGCAAAATGCTTAATGCCACATAGGAACGGAAAAGTCCTGACTTCATTTGTGTCTCAAAGGAACGTTAACCATAATTATGTCACTAGCAAGTACTCTCCTTTACGAATCTGCTCTGAAAATAACAACACTGAAATTACTTTATCAAGGATGAAATACCCTCTTTTAAGAATAGTCTTCCATGCTACGTTTTATATCAGACAGCAGTAGCTTAAGAAAAGTGAATGGTCTGAGATGTTTTGCTGTATATGCTGCGGTGTTTGAGAAAAATTGTGTATATCAAGGATTCCAACATTAGATCCAAAAACCCTTCCTGGAATTGTTCTTTCTTACACCATGTTTCACAGTTCATCTAAGACCATGCATGTGATAGAGCTGCAGCAGCAAACTGGTAGTGACAGCTTTTAACGTGCTGTACCTCTGTTTTTCCCGTTGATTTTGCAAATATTTAAAAAAAAAATAAGAAGGAAAAAATCTGTTGAACTTGTGGCATAAAACTGTAGCTGCTACTGGTAGCTAAATTGCTGCTAAGTGTCTAGGTCATAAAAGCCTTCTCCTACGCCTGTCGCTCTAAACAACACCATTGTCAGGAAAATGTATGCATCTTTTTCCAGTAAGGATAAGGACTGTGATAACATTAGCATTTAGACAAGACACTGCGCTGATGATTGTGAAATGCATTAATGGATGTGTCACTATTTTAAAAGAGCACATCTAATGGATTGTTTATATGCGCCGTCTCACTGTACTTATTTATTTATTTTATAGGATATTTTAAACATAAAATTGCACAGATCAAAGTAGAACTCTCCTGTGACCTGCTCACCTCAAGGACCTGCATTCAACAGAACCAGTTCCCAGCCAGTCGTGTACACCACTGAAGGAAAATGGACATACTGAACAGCCGCCACTTTTTGTATTTTCTGCCTACCACACGCCTTGTCATCTTATTAGCAGCTTTGACCACTGCTGAGGATGTGAGTAACAGCACTTTCAACCGCACTGACACACACACGGGGGCCGCACCTGTGGTGATCTCCCGCATCGACCACATCATAGTCAAGGAGGGCAGTAGTGCCTTGATCGACTGCAATGTCCAAGGGAGTCCCAGTCCACGTTACAGATGGTACAATTCCAATGGCCGCCTGCTCCAAGAGGAGGAGAATAAAGGTAGGATCTTAGTAATAGCACTGATCTAGCCTGTCCAGAGACACTTCTGATTTCAGCAAGTTGACAAATAACCTGAATTTAACGGCCTGGCTGTGGTATTTTCCTGTGTGAAAATAAATGAAAGCCTGGTGACAGTTATAAATTTTTTATTCGCACCTTGGAAGAAAACAGTAACTTTTTATGTGTTATTTATAGCAACACATAGCAAGAAGCTGAAGCAATTAACAGAAGCTGTAGACAGGCCTCTTTTCATTGGAAGACCTCAGGTTTGTTCCTGTTTCTCATTCCATCCTCCTTTGTTCTTCTCTGGCACCAAAAAAAGATTTAAAAGCTGTTTCCCAATTCAAAGGAGGATTCTCATGACATATGAGAATAGTTTGTTGGCATGAACTCAACACAGCTAACTCCCTGATATGCCTGCTGTCTTTATGTGCAGTGCCCTGGTAGTGTGAGAAACAGGAGATGCCCTGAACAACCAAGTGCAAAACCTATATAGGGCAGCAGTCAGAAGGACAGGCCAAATTTGAGCCTTCCTGGCTTTAGTTAAGACTCTTCAGTGGCATTTGCCAGAGACCATAATTACACAAGCTTATTTTCCTTAAATGGAAGGTTTGGGTGATAATCCTAGTTACACTTCTAGGGAGTGTTTGAGGGGAGTGTGGGTATATGAAAGGTGTTTTTCTCATGTAATCCTTCCATAGTGACTGCTTTGTTCACAGCATGATGAAATAAACTCTTAGTTGTAAGACAGCGTGCCTAACTAATGGCTGACCTGACAGAGAACTCTGCTGTGACGGGAGTAACGATTGACCCAGCTTGATGTGTAAGAGCAGTGTGTGTCTGTAAGAGCTTACTGCATAACTGGATATGTTTCACAGTACAGCATGTTACCGTTTTCTGAGTAAAGCTAGAGAAAGGAACTACCTGAGCTACTAAGCAGGCTTTCAAACGTGATTTGTGTGGTTGTGGCAACATACAGCGATTAGTGTGCTGGAGTGTTTTGCTAAGGTTCGCTAATAGAAAATTTCCCCTTTAGTTAGGCATCTAAATTTAGGTCTTTGTGTAGTCAACTGAGAGGGAGCTAAAACAAACATTTAGGTAGGTGATCAAAAACTTTGACCAAATCAGTAAAAAGTGCAGATGTAGTATAGTATTAAGACAACCTCACTTTAACTTAGAATTTCAGTACTGCCATACCTCCTTTAAAAAACTGTCTTTCTGTAAAAAATGTTTCCTGGCTTGAGACCTTTCTTTGTGATGTTAGGTATGGCGTTGAATTTTTATCAAAACCCAGCAATGATACCTTTTCTAATCATTGTTTTCTTATTTGGCTTAATATGTCTGTCAGGATTATGTCATTTATAACAGCTGGAGCCGGGGTACATCACAAGGCATCTTGTTTTTTCACAATTAATAGAAACCTACTTTGCAAAAAGGACCAGCATTGCAATTCAAATAAATACTGAGCAGCAAATACTCTGTATTTTTTGTTATGCTGGAGGTGGAGGAAGAAGTGTCATCTGTTACAGATGCTAACATTTCCTCTGTAAAGGAGTTTTCCTCTGAATTTGCCTAACTTTAGCAGATTGGAGTGTTTGGGGTTTTTTTATGTGAAGGTCTGATTTAGATTCAGCTTTTATTAATTCTGAATTTTTTAAATTTCAGGCAAAATGATTCAGCTGTTTTAAGGAATTATGCTAGGGTAAAAAGTATTGTTTCAGCCAAGTAAGAGGATAAAAAGATGTAATTAAGAGCTGTCTGTACACATGAACTGAGGCAGGGATCTTGTGGGAATACTTTCTACATAGGCTTCTACTGGAGATAATGTAGAAAAACCAATTTGGGTAAGCCATGTTTAATTAGAAAAACTTTGAACATGGTAAAAGCCCATAACTACTCTGAATTAAAGGTGTTTTTGACTGATGAGTTTCAGAATTGCCCACAGTTTCTTCCTTGAAAGAAATAAAGGGGAAAAAAATAGAAAAATCTTTATAACAATGAAAGAACTTCCATGAAAAGGATAAAATAAATGTAGAAGCCAGGTATACACCAACCTGTGGCAGGATTGCAATCCTGCCTTGTGATTTACATGGTTGCACAGGGATTTTGCACAGGTTTAGTTCTCTGATCACAGGTTCTGTGTCTTTTTTCAGCTGCCTTAATAGACTTAAACAGCAGTTGGTTAGGTTAGGTTTAAGGGAAAGAAAAACTGATGGTAAAGACAGGTGAACACCAGACGTTCCTTTTTGTGGAAGGTTATTGAAATTCCATTACTACATTCAGCAGATATCTGTCAGGAATGGCTTGGGATTGTGTTACAGAGATTGAAAACAGGTGAGTCTTCCTCTGAGCAGCAGTATGTACTAGCTGATCTTGTTGGCTTACTTCAGCCTTTGTTATTGCTTCAAAAGGAAATCTTCTGTGTGACATCTCCCTGTATGAAGTGTTCAGAAGGCACAGAGGCATTCCACTTTCTGGCTGTTCTCCACCATGTGAACACTTCCAGAAGTGGGTTTACACGAAGGAAAGAATTGCCATTAGGCTTTCCTGTTCGAGTTAACTTACGTTTTTTATAGCAAAGTTGCAATTTAAGAAGTCATATCACAGTAAATGAAGGAAAAATATACGTCTTCAGCTCTTAAATAGTGTAGTGATATTTGAATAAAAATGAAGTTCACTTGAGGAACTAAAGATCTTAATTCATTACCAGTGTATAGTGGCAAATACAGTAACTAGGTGAACCTTGAATCATTTTAGCAGTGACAGGAGTGATGGCTTTTTAACATGTTGTTTCAAATGCAGTTTCATACCTAAACTGTTCTGCTGTGCTAGGTTCAAAGAATATGAAGTGTTCATGTACATGAAATGTATATGTACATGCAGAGGACAAAGTTATCAATTATATTACATTGATAGAAATTACTTTTAAAGGCAAAAGAAATTCTGTTGTGGTGTGTAGAGGTTCTTGCCGACAAACAAGGTGTTCCCTGTCATGGCTCTTCTCCTTCCCATCTATCTTACTCCTCCTATCCTACTTCCCTTTCTTTAAAATCATACTTCAGAATCAGTTTTGCAACACCTCAGAGAGCAGGCAATGTAGTATATGATGTCTGAAATGTTAGGGTTTTGAAAGTTTACATTAACAGAATTATATGAGATACTGTAACAAAACTCCAAAAATAACCCAATTGTAAGTAAATGCATTGTCAGGGAACAAAATGACAAGGGTTTAGTAGGTTTTTCTGCCTCCCAAACCCATTGATCCTGTTCTTTGAGGAAGTGTGACCTGTGTTTGGGAGGCTCTCTGGGGTAAGTAGGCCTATCTTTGTAAGTTAACTGACCACAAGATTGAGATAGATGTGATGCATATTAACATTTTTTATGAGACTCGTTTGGGGTGTGCTCTGACTATTCACAGTTGATGTCAGGGGTTTGATAGTAACACAGCTAGGATCTCAGGCCTTTGCAAAGGTAAACTCTTTGTCTTCTTGTGAACATTATTTCCTTCTTCCAAAACCTGAAGCCAGTTTGACAAAGCTGATGTTTAAGACTGTACTGATCATGTAACAAAATACTTCTAAGTTACTCTGTTTCCTCTCCAACAGGAAAATGGTGGTTTCTTGACAATGGGCTACTAAACATTACCCGTGTGTCATTTGAAGACAGAGGTAAATACACATGTGTGGCATCTAATACGTACGGCAGTGTTAACAATACTGTGACGCTGAGAGTTGTTTTTACCTCTGGAGATATGGGAATCTATTACATGATTGTCTGCCTTGTAGCTTTTACCATTGTTATGATCCTGAACATTACTCGGTTATGTATGATGAGCAGTCATCTGAAGAAAACCGAGAAAGCAATCAATGAATTCTTCAGAACAGAAGGGGCAGAGAAACTTCAGAAGGCCTTTGAGATTGCAAAGCGTATCCCAATTATCACATCAGCCAAAACGCTCGAGCTTGCCAAAGTAACCCAGTTCAAGACCATGGAATTTGCTCGCTATATTGAAGAGCTTGCTCGGAGCGTACCTTTGCCACCTCTTATCATGAACTGCAGGACTATAATGGAAGAAATTATGGAGGTTGTTGGTCTGGAGGAGCAAGGACAGAATTTTGTACGGCAGACGGCAGAAGGCCAGGAAACCACTGAAACAGATGAGCTTTATATGATCCCAAATGCTTTGACGCGCAGTGAGTCTCCCACAGCTGACTCAGATGCATCATCACTGCATGAGCCACCTCAACAGATCGCAATAAAAGTGTCAGTTCACCCCTTGTCCAAAAAGGACTGCATGGATGGTCAGTCACAGGAAAGCATGCAGTTGGACACCAAGGAAGAAGACACTTGTCAAACACCAGCACTTCCTGCGGAGCCCCCTCCTGAGCCTTCTGCTGAACTCAGTTCTGATGACACAGCATTGGCAAATGACAAAAATACATGTGTTATATATGAAAGCCATGTATGATAGTTACTCCTGAATCTATGCATAGCAGGAAAATCAGGTGGAGCTCTTTTAAAAATACATATTGTACTTGCCGCTAAGCCTTACCTGGAGACTATCATAGCAAAAGCATGTAAGTGGATTATTTGGCACTTTCTTCTCAGTTTGAGTTTAGTTTACCACGATGTATGGCAGAGTAATTGCTATTACATTAATATTAATTGCTCTTTTTGATTAGAAGTATTTCCAAGAAACATTTACCTCAGCATTTTCTAGGTTGGAGTCACCTGTAGTGGCCTCCTGGAAGTCACTGGTAATCTTTGATGTAGGACACTTGAACTTACTAAACATAAAACTGGTTTCCATTTTCCTCCTTCACTCTTGTTATTTCCATCTATTGCATTTTTGCAAATCTTAACTTGTGAATTTGAAATATTGCCCAAGAGGCAGCACTCCAGTAGCCAAATAAAATCCTAATAGATCCCATTTACAAAGCCTGTTTGCTCAGCTGCATTGTGATTTAGAGGGCTATTAAAGAAAGTTAAAATGTTTCCATTTCATTTGAGACCACACTGCTTAGCCACATGGGAAATAGTTTTCCCTTTTTCATGGAATGAAGATGCCAACAATCATTTGTTTTGCGTGAAGATGCAACTTTGAGGTGTATATTACAGATGGGAAAGCCCGTAAACGTCTTACAGAAAGTTGCAGTCCAACAGCTCTGCAGAGGTTTTTTGCATACATTTGAGCATTTTCTATCTTGCCAGAAGTTTATATGGCAAAAAGCTGCAAATATGCAAAATGTCTTGTTTTGAAGTAATTTGGAAGCAGTAACTATGTACTACCTTACCAGAAGATATGCAGGTTCCATAACAGTCCTGCAAATGCCAGTAATCAGTTGATGACAAGGCTGAAATGGCAAAATACCCTTTTATTTGGCTTCTTAATTTTGAGCAAATTCATATATTCTGAAGATCAAGCCTAAATTCATATATAAGCCTCAGTTTGAGAGTGTTGTATCCAAACTGAAAAAAAAAATATAATCAAGTGTCCTATAAAATTACAAAGACAGTCATGCAAACTGTTTAATGTGATATAATTGCATTGAGATTTTGGGAACCTCCTACATGTAGGTTGTCACTGCTCAAGTATATGTGACTCTACCCCACTAAAGCTTTAATGATTGCAGCAATTGTGGTGTTAAAAAGGATCAACTTTTCTGCCAGGAAATTCCAGGAGTGGAAGGGAAGTGGTAATTTCTCTTGCAGATAGACAATAAAAAGTACCTTCTCTGCAGTGAGTCCGGAAAGAAAGCACTTACAAGGAGTTTGTGTAGGGTTAATAGCATATTACTTAATTACCGGACACGTTTAGTTTGGAACTAATGGACAAACTATCACCTTATAGTGTTTAGGAAGGATTGTAGTGTAAGTATAGACACATAAAATAAATCTGGAATCAAGTATATTGTAGAAAAAGAAGTCTCTTAGGTCTATGGGTAGATGATGCATGGATGGCTCTCTGGACATTTTAATGAAGCAGCCACATCTCCATAAGGTGTCTGTTGGAGGCAATCAGTTATATTAACTGCACAGGTAATCAAGACCAGACAAAGTCAATGTTGCAGGTACATAAAAGAACCCTTGATAATGAACTGAGGTCTTATGTCAACTTCCTCATGTTAAAGCACGGAGCCTCACCAGCAGTGTAGTACAGGAATAGCCCATGACTTACAAAGGTGATGCAGAGAAGGTTCCATATTTACTTTTCTGTGGTTATTAAAAAAAATTATACAACCAACTTGTGAGAAATGGCAGCATTCAGATGTCTCATGTTTTATTGTGCTCACTACAGTGGCAGGTTTCTATACAAAATGCATTTGCACATGCCCAAAAGGAAACATGCAAGGGCAAAGTCCCTTTAGGAATGTGACTGGAAATATTTGAGTTCCAGCGAAGCAATATAAATGTAAAACAGAAGTTAGTTTAAGCGAATACCATAAAGAACCTCACTTCTGACCAGTGTGATTGACAATAGTATGATGCAAACTGTTAACTTCTTGTCTGAATCCAAAGGACATTTCTGTTTAGTATTCACATCAGTTTTTCAAGTTACTTGATTTGCTTCTGATATGAAAAAGGACAAGGGCAGAAACAAAAGCAGGAACTTGCACTAAATTCCTTTAATTCACCCTAACCGCCTGAGAAGAGGCATGATGTTTCTGCCTGTCCAGCATTTACAAAAACTGCCCGTGCATTCTAAAGTTACCTACCTGGTGCCCAACTAAGATTGCACAGATAAGCAAGGATGTTCTCCTTGAAAGCATAAAAATAACTTTTAAATTACACTTTAAATTTTTTTTAGTTATAAAAATATTTATTACAGTATTTTAATTTTAATCTTTTTAAACGGTGAAGTTTTTACAATAGAGATCAGACCCCTTCACGTATTTCTATGGTGTTCTGACCCTGACTACTTCTCTCAGGCTGTCCTCCAGCCTCTTTATTATTTATTTATTGAGAAACATTTGAGAGCAAACAATCCCCATGGATTTCTTCAGTATCGCTGTGTAAACTTCCTTGAAGATACAAATGATGTTTTTCCCCAGAGGTTGCCCACAAAGGGCACGTTTGAAGTACACACAAACGCACATTGCAAACCACATATAAGCAACAGGTTCTTGGATTAGATACATGCAATACATGGAGTGCTGGATTCCTGCTGTTGCAAGGTCAAAGGGAACCCTGAATTTTCTAGAGCTGGAGTCACTCAGAGCTGAGAGTTCACAGGTAGTACTGCTCCAACCAGTCTGGACTTTTAGCTTTGTCTTATTATCGGAATAAAAACTGAACAGCAATGTAGCTGAAGAAAATACAGATTTTATACAGGACCAGTGGTTCTGGTTTATGTGTTTTTCGGTGTTTTTGTGTATGCTGCTCAGTATCTTATGCATCCATTATATGACACTTCTAAGCCTAAAGCTTTTTATACGCTTTCAGGAACTTCCTTTGTGGAAGACAAATGGGAAGCAAGACCCAAACCTGCCTTTCCTGTTCCAAACTTTCTGGCCATGCTATTATAAAGTATGCAATTGTGTCTTGCAGGATTTCTTAGCAAATGGCTACTTTATGGTCCAAGAACACAATTAACAAACATAAAATTACTAATGACTCTAAGAAAACATTAATGTTTGCATTGTTATGTATTTTCATGCACCTTAAGCACTTCAGGGACATTAATCTGTTCCCATCATTGGACTATGCACACCTTTTGTTACATTTTTCTATTTATTGTACCACCAAACACTAATGGTTCTTAAAACACTCAGAATCTGGAAAATCCAGTCCAACTGAAGTTGCATTCTAAAAGAAAGGAACACCAAGCCAGGCTTAATAAGGAAAAGAGATTTGCACAATATATTTACACCATTTTCAAACATTTTTGCCAAAACTTCATGAAAGATGACTAGATTTCTGCAGCAGAAGAAATCAGTGTTGGATTTGAATTTTACAGTTATTACTGTTTTTTCAGTAAATGTAAGGCCATATTAATCAGACCACTTAAACATAGTATTCACTATTTTCTCAACATTTTCTTTTTGAGCAGCATTTGTTTACTGCTGATCCTTTTTTTGTTCTCTGATTTGAGCATGTTTGTGATGAAACCTACCCTTCAGTTATTTTTTGTCTGTCGTATGAAAAATTTAAAAGAACCCATAGACCAGCATTTTTGTGCGGGTTTCTCGGTACTTGGTAAGGCACAGAAGTATTAAGCTCCTGTGCTTAAAAATTACTGTATGATCATAAGACTTACAAAATGGCATATACGGGCAGATGTTGATTTTTTTTAAATCAGTGCCTGTTTTATTCTAATGTAGATACTATGTCAATTCCTTGATTTGCAGTTATCTTTCAACAAAAGTACTGTAACATATAACCAGGGCTTTCTGACTTTCAGTTTGGTCAGATTAACTAATTCTAGAAAGTGTTAACAGTGTTGAATTTTCAAAGTTCTCATGGGATATCTTGGCAGCATGCTATTTTAAGAGTTGGCCTCTTAAGTATGCCGTATTTAGTGGGACAACTGAAAGCTTCTTAGATGCAAAGGAGATGCTTGCACTAAAGTATCGTAAATTATATTTCATTTATTATGAAATCTTTTTTGATTTTACAAGAAATGTAAGACAAATATGAATGTGTTCTTTTGAGAAGCAGTTGCTGTATTTTGATTTAAATAACTGTTATGATTTTATAGCTCACGGCCGTAAACCACAAAGAGAAAAGTTCATGCTGAAGTGGCAAAATGAAATGTGATGTAGCTTGTACATTGATCATTGTTTCAATAAAGAATTTGCACAGAGTATGCTGAGTTTGTACACATTCAACAAGATATTTGCAGTGCCACAACACCACTTTCCCACAGAAATGGATACTTAATAGCCTACATCCTGCACTAGTTTTTGGAATAACCAGCTCAAACCTTTTCTGTGTCCATTTTTTTCTCTCCCTGTCTTACCTTCCTATACGTTCTTCTGTTCCCAGCTGCTCTGCCGTGCCACTTCTCAAATGAGAACAGAATGAAGTTAGTTGTCAGGGCAAGTGTTTCTGCACCCCAGGCACCTCTGTTCCAAACTGACCTTTTATAAGTCCCCAAATGGATTTTTTTCCCTCAGCTGTACCAGGCTGTAATGCTGTGTACTATATTTAGCTCTCTGGCTCCCAGGCCCAAACTGAGTCATTTTACTCTTACAGTAAAGGCTGACTTGTGAGTCTATGATATCATGTGTAAGTCTGTAAATTGGGCAAAGACAGTAATATAAACTGAAGCTAAGTTACCAATTTCTTATTCAAAATCAGAATGTATGACAGCAAATGATAAATGTGGCAGACTTAGGACACTCAAGTTATGTTGAGCTATTTCATACCTCAAGACAAGGCAAAAACAAGAAAAGAAAATCCAGCCTTGTATAGCATAAAGAATACATGTAAAACCTCGTTTATGATTAAGGAGAAATTCAGTATCACTATCAAATCATTTTGCCATTCTATAGGCCGTTTCTGTTTTGAGAAGAGATTCATGTTATACCTACTCTAACCAGAACATTTCCTATGTGGCTAAGGACCTTAGGTATGACAATACCAGAGTTATCAAAAAGAGACTTTTCTCCCTTATCTGCCATTTTAAAAATTATTTTCAGGACTACTTAGCTATGTATCAAATGCCATTCAGAGACTACCACCCTGTCCTATTGGGGAGCTACAGAGTTTGAGATCTCATGTTGAAGATGCAGAAGCTGGACCTTCTGAAATAGACTTGTCTTCTTTCACATAGGTTTTGATTTTACCACACAATAAACCATTTGTATTTATTAGCAATTCAGGCCCAGTTATTCTCAATTGATAAATACAGAGAAGCAAAATAAATACCAGCAAGACTTCCCTCTTTCTGAAGCCTCTTATTGCTTCTGCCTCAAGAGTAGCCCTGATTGACAGACAGCTCCTGAGTTGTTTGGGTATCATTTAACTCCTTCCTGCTGGTGAACAGAAAACAGTCAGAAAACAGAATTCCAAAAAATAAAAAAATACCAGCCAGAAAAAGAAGCTCCCTTCTAAGGAGACAAGCATAGATCTTGCCTATTTAAAATGCTTTGTTATCCTTCTCTCTTAATATGTGCAGAGTAAACAGCCTCAGGAAAAGGCAGTAAAAAATACAGAGAAATTTAAGAAGATTAAGATGGAAAAGTTTTTTGCTCACTGAAAATGTCCAGAGGTGATTTATCTTCAAAGTATATTAAATTCTAGCTTGTTTTACCATAAACGTACTCAAGTGAAGAAAAAGGAGATGCCTAAAAACAATGACGTTTTTACTCCCAATATCAGAATAAATTATCACAAAACTATGAAACATATTTCCCAGTCCTTCTCTTAGAATGCCTTTTATCAGAGAAGATATTTTCAGTCCTTTTTATGGTTCTGCCTAAGTGACTGCAGCTTCTTTATGGGTTTAGTGGAAGTGTATTTCTTTTTTGCTGTCTTCTTGGTTAAATATTCTCTACCCTGTGTGATCTCCTTTTGTGAGATCAAAAAAGAAATCAATATTTCATTGAAGATATATCTTCTTGCTTTTTTTTACCCAGTCCAAAACCTTATTTTTTGTTTTATTTTGCTGCTTGGATTTTGTTTTGTTTGCCCTAAAATTCTTCACATTTTGAAATAAATCAGAGGATTCTAGTCGTTTTTTTCCAGTTCCCTGTTTTGGGGCAGGATCACTCATACCATCTGTATAATTCAATTTTAATTATGCAGACATACAATTAACTACTCCTAAGTCGGCGCAGGATGAACTAATCAATAGACTGCAGCAGATTTTTTGCAGAACAGCATCAAGAGAACAGGTAAATCCATAATTCCTGAGATACAAGTGGAATAAATGTTGTCATTCATTTGTGGGTCTATGGGCATGTTATGTTCTTTTGTGTGTTCACTCTTCCTTAACACGTTTGTTTCCCCATCATGGATGCAATAGCACATTTGCATCATCCATACATCAGTTATCCACTGTCTTGATTGGTTTATCTTATTCATCGGACAGCTGGCCAAGTGTAGGTGCCTCTCTAAATTTGGTATTTCTGAAGACTGCAGACAGCTTCAGGACGCTATGTAAATCATATGAATTTCAAATTAATTGATAAATGCTTTTCCACTTTCTTTTAACTGAAATGCTGCATTTCTACACAGGCTAATATTTGCACACTAATTGAGTCCGTTTTTAACGAGAAACTCCAGTTTTCATAAGCATGCAGTAAAATGACAGTAATCTGCTGAATAAAACTGCTTTTTGCAACTACAGTTTCTACATTTCATAATCCCCATGTAATCTCTCTTAAGCACAGAGCTCATTCTTTAATACATGTGCCCCAAATAAGGTGAAAGGATCCAAATCTCTGTTATTCATGTAGACTGCATCAGACTAGTAGTTATTTCATTAGAACATAGAATAGACCTACCCTGACACTGTAACTCCTGTTGCAGTTACCAGAAATAGCCCCAGAGCATTAGCCAAATGTTATACGATACACCACCACTAAGAACTGTGTTCCTACTCTACACCAATTCCAGAAAAAAACTTCAGAAAAAATCCATCTCTTCTCAGCAGGGAAACAGGGAATGGAAGCCTCTGAAGGACTTAACATTTCACATGTTTTTCAGTAAAAAAAACCCTAAAACTCTAGGAAATTATTGGGGACCTTGTAAAATTGATGAAGGATCTAAAATATCACCCAAGAGGTCACCTCCAGAGAGGAGGTCACTGCAGCATGGAAGCTTATCCCAATAAGCAGCTCTCAGTTGTCAGACAGTAGCTACAGACACTTCTCAGGGTAATCCATGATATTGTAAGGAGGCAAACGTTGTCATAGGTCATGTAAATTAGCAGTGTCCAGGAGACTATGGACAGTGTTGAAAGATGCAATCCCCAGACTGCTCAGGTGACCGTGCTGCATCTGAAACTCAAGCCCTTTTCCTGACTAGAGATGGGCACTGGGAGCATCACCAAAGACTCTGTGATGCTGGAGTCAGACCCTTGCATGAGAACCCTATTCTTTCCTTTTGGCTTCATGTTGCGACCAAAGTACTCACACCTTCTTTATTTGCTGTAGCACTACCTTATAGTTGTTCTTCAAAGGGGACTAAACGTGGGCTCTTCAGTGAGGCAACTGCTGAAAGCCCTGTGAATGCACGAAGAAAAAGCTGTACTGGCAGGTGTGAGCTTGCCTTTGTACTGTACCAGATACAGACTCTCCCAGAGGCCTGCCAGCATTCAAGTTGAAAAGGATTGTGATGCTGTGAATCTGGACAAACCAGGCGCAGACAAGAACATGTGGGTGGGAGTGAGCTGGAGGCAGCCTAGGGCACCCTAACAGACATGAAATTAAGATGACAGTCCCATGTTTATTACTGGAAAACACCTCCAGCAAAATCATCTCCCTGTCCCTATCCTCTCTACTCTAAAGAAGTATGTCACACTTTGGCAGCTCAGACACAGCTCCTTGTCCTACCTAGTCAGGCTTTGACCAACCAGTTTTCACTTCTTATTGAGCAGCTACAAGGTTGTCTAATCCTAATAGATATTTGCTGTGGCTCCTCTTGCTCTGTCTCTCCCTATTACTAATTTACAAGAAGGCATGGGATTCACTTGCCAGCACACATGTAAAAAGCTGGTCCTCAGAGACCTAACAGACTGACTATTCTGTTCCGAAGGAGGATGTGCAGAAGTTAGGCACATAAAGATGAATTAATAGATTTAAAGCCTCTGTCTGGTTAAGCCTTGTGTGTTTATTCATCTTATCATTCTGTAATGGAAGAATGCTGGCCAGATTAACAAAATACAATGTGACCTATTGCTGTGTTTTAACAGAGTGTTTTATATTTTTTCTTTTAACCTGTAAAAATTGAGTACTGAAAGGTTAAGAGAACACAGATTCCAGACTTAATCACAACATTTTCTTCTCACCATGACATAAACTGTATTCTGTGTCTATTCGCTATTTGCAGAACAAAGACAGGATATCCTAGAAAAATCAATATTTTCTCAGTGACAGTGGTTGTCCTCAGCTTGCCTCCAGGTAACAGAATAAAAGGTTTTAAGAAACTGTCAGTTAGCAGAATTGATAGCAAATGTTTTTGATCAGGTACCTTGTTTGGAAAGTGACTACAGTAAGGATTCTCATTTTGTAAATGAGGTCTGTTGACTTTATATTGACTTACCATATAATGGATTGTAAAAAATCAATTTTACTGGAACAGAATTACAGTCTCTCACAAGCCTGGCCTACTGGTACACATTTTTTCTTTTCTTGTAACAGTCTGCTATAGGATATAATATGTACTACAAAATTTTATTGCTCCACCCATGCAATTAGAGAAATTTTATTGAGATACAGAATCATAAAAAGAGAAGTCCCTCCTCATATTTTTTCTTTCAAAAGCTATCATCAATAACTCTGTAGTTTATGTCACATTGTAGCCACAAGAAATGAGACAGATGCTTATAATTTTTCTGTCCACTTCAGCCTAGACCGCGCCCCTTTCACAAGTGTTGACAATTTGCTGGCTTTGTAAAGGCCAAAGCATGTATTCTCAAGGGGCTGAAAGGAAAATGTTCCACAAATGCCAAGCTGGAACTTGGCACCATGATCATTTGGCAGATGAACAGCACTGTACATAAACAAGTAGAGAGAGGGAGCTTAAATTCTAAATAGCCTCTTGAGAAAATATAAAAAACAGTTCCTAGGAACAGTGAACAGAAGCTGTCAGAAAAACTAAGATCATTGATTTTTGTCATGAATGACTTATGATTATGGCTGTGTGGTTGGGATGGGAATGGAAGATTATGCAGTACAAAGTACTGTGTTCTCCAATCTCATGAGAGATTCCACTTAGCCTCATTAGATAAGGCACCATGTCACATTTGTTAGATCTTAGGGCTTAAATAATGTATTTTACTCATTAATCCAATTATCTTCCAGTTTCACCACATCTTTAGATGACATTAAAGTATTATCATCAATTAATACAAACTTTTCTGTTTCTGTGCATATCTGTGTAAAGGAAAATACACAGGCTGTAGAATAGCCACTGATTTTCCACTCAAAGGATCTACTTCAAAATGAAGCTGACCAAGCTGCAATTTTATTTCCACACCTCTCATACTTTTATTATGCAACACACAAACACTAAAAATAAGAATATATATGGCTCAGAGTTTAGATTGCCAACTGGCTATCTGACAAAAGAACAGATTAAGCAAGGTAGCAGGATGTCTGATCCAGCAGATGAACAGGCTGTATTCTGCCTTCTGCATATTAACACTGTTCAGATCTGAAGGGGATCTGCTGTGACCCACGTGCGCTTTAGTTCTGCACTGCACAGCACTCAGGGTATTCAGCAATCTGTTACCACACCCCACGCCCTTGATAGCTTTCACAGTCACCATCCAATACCCGTTCAGGCTTTCATAATGCATTCTTACAAAAGCTTTCAAAACCTTACTCTGCACTGAAACAGTAAGCATCCTCCTTAGAGACCAAAGTACAGCCTTGCTCTTTACCTCAGAGGGACTTTAGTCCATATCCAGTCCCCTTCTCTTAAAATACAACCAAAGATTAACTGGAGGTGGAAAATGAACCTTCAAACTCACCAAATAAGCATATTCAGTTTCAAATACTAACACTAAACTACCACTGTGCAAAGTGGCATTCTGCTCTCTCCTCTTTTCCAGTTCTTTTCCAGCTTTCCTTTACAGTCCATGACTTTCTCTTTGTGGGCCTGAACTACACCCTCCACCAAAAAAATCTATGCTTGTATTCTGCTTTTTCTTGCACTTACTTGCAGCTTGAAAGAAATCCGGTTGTGCAGTTAGGCCCAGATCCAGAAAAACACATAAGCACGTGATTTATATATATGAATAGTACCATTGTGCAGAATGCAGGCTCTTTCCCAATACTTGCCATCAGTCTTTTCCCCACTATTGCTTCTTTGTTCCCCATTACTGCATGTGGCCTTTCTGTTTTTTCCAAGATTTTCCTGTAAATTCAAAACCAGGTGCAGTCTATGTATATGATCATGCTCAGAACTGAGGGGAGTGGGGTCTCAGATGAACTGAGACATGAAATTCACATGCAACTGTCTTTAAAATGAGATGTCAGAAAGTTCTCAGCACTGCTTTCCATCTCAACTAATTAACATGTATCAGAACAACTGTTGGATGTCTTGCTTGTTCAACTTGAACTTTAGGAAGCTCATTCTGGTAGCTCATTTAGTTAGGGAAATACCATTAGAGAAGAATAGTGAAGGTTTATGAGTTATAATATAGTTGGGATATTAAGCACTAAATATTCTAAAACAAAACTACTTAAAACTAAATAGTGTGGATTCTGTGATATTGTGAACCTTTTAATATTCTTTCACCTATGAGCAGTGGTGTATATTTTGAGAAGAGATATCAATATGTTTCAAACAGTCCCATAAGTCAAATAAACATTTACAGTTAGGTATTAGCTGAGACTGATCACCAACATGAATTCTCCTGAAAACAATTTAATATAATCAAGTCATTTCAATTATCATACTTTTGGCTTAGGAATACCTCTTGGAGATTCCCACATGCTGAATCAGACATATATAAGTGCTGCTGGGATATTTACTCTAGAATGCCAGATGTGAACCCTTTGCAGATGTGCCCGACATGGTGCAAGTTCACACTGGACACTTTCAGTGTGAAGGTGCACCGTGGTCTGCTGTACTTCTTACAGGATAGGTATAGCAGAAATACCAGTGCTGGTCAAACACTACCATAAACTCTAATGGGAGTTAACAGCATCTCAGGGAGATGTTCACAACCTTGCAGAGTCAAAGTGCTGGTATCACATAGTGGATTTCTCAGCTTTGTGAGATTAAAATCAGGAAAGTTTAAAGTTGAAAGAGCAATTTTAAAAAGTTGTATTGCATTAGTGACTTGTAATGCACGCAACATCATCAGTCTGGTTCTCAGAGAAAGGGATAATGGCTTTGGTGTGAAATTTTGGTTCAGCAAGGCATACAAGGTCAAGAACAAAAAGTTGATATTACTGTAAAAGTACATTCAATGCTGTTGTCCTGATAAAATTAATTCCTAGTTGCTCAAAGCCCTCTAATTCGATATTGCTGGGATATTTTGAAAACACCGATGATAAGCTTTTGTGTTAGAGCTCATCCGAGTTGAATCTTAAATCAGCTAATGCTCTGGTGCTAATAACTTACTAAATGTTTCCAAGCAACAGAAAGAAAGTAGCAAAAGGTAAACAATTCAAATATGCTAAAGAGGAACAAACTGATACAAAAATAAAATCTCCTTCTGTATGAAACTCCTCACTCCTAACAATGTTTACTCCTTCTCTGTTTCATGCATTAAGAGGAAGTACAGAGTCCCACAAAACAAGGGTCAGTGTTTTTCAGAGTTTTTTTACTGTGTTATTTCCTCAGAAGTTCCTCTGCTTATTTTCAACACTACAGCAGAAAATTACTTCAACCCATGAAAACCACTACAGAGTCTCCAAAGATTTGATAAAGTCACTGAGGTTGACTGAATGTCTCCCTTTGCTTTACATATCTCTGTTGTGTTTGTTGGGGGTTAAGTGTTTCCCTATAACCACTCTTGTGAGGCCTGCATACTGAGGTGTGGAGTCTATTTTGTGCCTTGTGATACTTATATTTTTTACAGCTCTGGCAAACCAGAGGTGCTGAAATTGCAGTTTGTGCCAGCTGACAGCAGTTGCTGACTGTGGTGAACTCCCCTTGGACCAGGCAGAGTCCAAAAGTGCTCTCCAGCATTTTCCTGACTGTCAGTGAGTTCTGCCATCAACTCTAACTCAACACCAGAAAACCCTTCTTCTTCTTCTCTAGACACCAGTAATCCATGCTCTCAACCTGCTGCCCGCCCTTTGGATACACTGCAAAACACACAGGCACTCGCTCCAGCATTTCTGATGCCCTGGCCTATAGAGGCACCACAGTTCTGGGTGGGGAATGTCTTCTTATTACAGCTACTTCAGAATTACTCTTAGCACAAAGCAAGTTAAAGATGCACATAAAAGCATCTTTCTACCTACACTCTTTTTTTCATTGTACAATTGAATATTTTGCAGATTTTTCTTGCAAATAGTTCCCTCCTTTAGTGACACACACATCTCGGGGATCAATCATTAAAAAGTGTCTTATCATGCTGGAGAATTATACCCTCTATAAGCCACCTCCCACATAAAATCCAGCCAGTGGTCATAAGTCATATTTTTTTCCCACCTTATCCACAATATCAGTCGACCATTTCCTCTTTGTTAAAATAAGCACTGTTTGACTCCCTTGGAGTGGAAAAACCCCTCTTTGCTAGACAAGGCATCATGTCCTATGTTTAACTGCCTGTATCTAACAGCATGTATTGGGCTACATGGCAAGATTTTGATAGCAGGGGGCTACAGGGGTGGCTTTCTGGAAGAAACTGCTAGAAATTTCTCCTGTGTCCAATAGACCCAAGGCCAGCCAACTCCAAGATAGGCCTGCTGCTGGCCAAGGTCGAGCCCACTGGTGATGGTGGTAGTGCCTCTGGGACAACAAATTTAAGGGAGAAAGTTACTGTGCAATTTTAGCCAGAGAGGTGACAGAGAACATGTGACAGCAACAGCCCTGTAGACACTGAGGTCAGTGGAAAAGGAGAGGGAGGAGGCGCTCCACGTGCCAGAGCAGAGATCCTCTTGCAGCCCATGGTGCAGCCCATGGTGAGGCAGTTGTGCCCCTGTAGCCCGTGGAGGATCCCATGCTGGAGCAGGTGGATGCCCAGAGGAGGCTGTGATGCTGTGGAGAGACTGTAGGCTCCTGGCAGGAGTAGCAGAGACAATGTGTGATGAACTGACCACAACCGCCATTCCCTGTCCATCTGCACTGCTGGTAGGGTGGAGGTAGAGAAAATCGGAAGTGAAACTGAGCCTGGGATGCAAGGATGAGTGGCAGCAAGGTTTTTGAAGATTTGGGTTTATTTCTTATTACTCTACTCTGATTTGATTGGCAATAAATTAAATTAATTTCCCCAATATGAGTCTGCTTTGACCCAGATAGTAATTGCTGAGATCTCTCCCTTTCCCCTTCTCGACCCAGGAGAGTTTCCTCATATTTTCTCTTCCCTGTCCAGCTGAGGAGGAGAGTGACAGAGCCATTTTGGTGGGCACCTGGCATCCAGGTAGGGTAAGCCCACTATACAGCCCCTTCTATCAGCAAGGGGTAAAATTCTTCCTTTGTCCCTGTTGACAACTCACCACTCGTTTCAGTTTAAAGCATTTCTCAACTGAACTTTATGGTCCATTGTCTTGGGGTGATTCTATGACTATACTGTATTCCCCATCGCCTGCTTGATCGCTAGGGTACCTTTAAATTGCAAAGGGAGGAGAGAGAAGCCAAGAGAACTCTTCAAAGCAGCTCACTTGACCTTGCATCTAGAATGTTTTGCATTCTTTTCTCTCCCGATTCTGCCAACATTTGTTGGTTAGAGGACTTTTGCTCTCTAGCTTCTTCAGCTTTCTGCTGCGAAGGGACTGTGATCTGCCTCAGCAGCTTCTGTTCCTTTTTGGATTGTTTTTGGCTTGCTTTTCATCCGAGACCAGCTCCCAGCTCCGGACCTGCTCGGCGGGTCCCTACAAGGGGGATTGTCGGACCCTGCCTGGCCGGCCCGGCCCAGCGTAGGACTGCACGTTTTTCCTACAAAAAGAACTCTAAAATCCATAGTCCTCTTTTAGGGGACAGGGGAGGGGGTTTCAATACCCTTTTTTGCCCCGTGACAGTGGGGGATTCTGTTTATTAAATACATAGTTTTTTTCACTTTTACTCGGGAAATTATTTTCCCGAACCCATGGGGGAGGGGCTGCCGGGGCCTGCTTGCCTGGCAGGCAGGAGAGAGAGAGACGCCCCTCTCAGGGTTGTTTCCTCCTGGATTTGTGTCCAAACCGGCACATTCATATTGCGTATTTGTAGATTTTTGTCATAAAAAATAACTATATTGTTTATTACTAGCTCAATAGGGCAACCACAATAATGTCACCACTTTGGGCTTACAGTGGACTTGGTATTATCTCTCCCATCTTCTGTGTTCAAAGCATCCTGTAAACTTACTACACTAAGACAGGAAGGCATTTTTCAGGAGGCTGGTTTTACATTTCAGTTCCTTTACCTGACGGATACGCTTTTGCTCAACTTAATGCACTTTGAAAAGGAGTTAAGCCAAAAATGAGTGTCGTGCTAATTATGGAACAAGGATACCCACATATGGAGTTACTCAGAAATAGCCATTCTTGAATAACATCGTATAACCAAGCCAAGCCTGGGATATATTTTTAAGGTTTTCTTCATAATCATGGTAAGTAAAGCTTTAGTAATTTAGAGTTTTTCTTACTTTGTGTTCCTTTCCAATTTATTTTTTTTTTAATTGGATTAGCATGGCCTGGTTTTTGGTAGTGGGGGGGCCACAGAGGGGGCTTCCTTGAGAAGCTGCTGGAAGTTTCCACCATGTCCAGAAGAGCCAATCCCTGGTGGCTCCAAAGACGGACATGCCACTGGCCAAGGCTGGGCCAATTAGAAATGTTGGTAATGTCTCTGTGATAACATATTTAAGAAGAAATCAAAACAAAGGTTGTGGTGCAGTTGTAATTTTCCAGCGAGAGAAGAGTAGAGTGAGAACTCGTGAGAAGAACAGCTCTGCAAACACCAAGGTCAGAGAAGAAGGAGGGGGAGGAATTGTTCCAGGTCCCTGAGCTGAAGATTCCTCTGCGGCCCACAGTGAAGACCATGGTGAAGCAAACAAAATTAAAAAGAAACTAACCTGTGGAGCCTGTGGCACAAAATTTGCTTCAGATAAATTGTTGAAAAAGCACATGAGTATTTGTATCTCCAAGTTCTCTCCAAAATTTCAGTAAAAGACACCCATTACCATGCAACTAGGAATCCAGAAAAAATTTTCCACATTCCTAATGAAAAAGTGATAAAATTTTAATTATATCAGGACGTATTAATTCAGCACACAACTGGAAAAAGATTCTGGTCTCTTATGTTAGCTTAGTGACTCAGGCACCATGGCAGGATTTCCTTCCCTGTAAAAATTCTTTAATTGGAGTGGATGATGAGGCATCTGTTGCCACTCCTTTGGACCCAGTACAGCCGTCTATGGAAAGACACAACTGTTTTCGTAAACAGACAATGGAAAATCTTTTTGACAAAGTACAAAAGGCCAACAAGCAGTGGAGCCAAACCCATTCCTGAGATCCCTGAAGAATACCAGTGGCATCATGGCAGAGACTGTAATAGCCTTACATGCTGGATGCTCTGCAACAAATGGAAAACACTGGAATAAGCTCACAAACCTGATCCACAGAAACAGCCTAGCTGTTAGGACATCTGGCTATGGGTTAATGTTCCACTTCTTCTAGGAAAATGTTGCTAACTTTTTTCTTAGGAAGACAGTTGACTATTTTGCCTTGTTCCTTCTTTCCCTGGCCCTTCAGAAAATCTGGGTTCATGTCTAAAGGAACAGGATTACATTGTTGCAGCGATATTGCAATATAGTTATCATTTCTGGCAAAAATGGGAAATATTTTTAAAGATGGATAACTTCAATTAAGTATCTTTTGTCCTTCTGTATGTGCACAGAGTAGCATAGGGGAGAGAGCAGGACAGGCATCTTTGAAAGCACTAAGAAGCACAGAAACAATTTGACCATATGTTTAGTGCCTGCTTATTATGAATTTTTATTAAAGGCATGAAGCCTTTTAACTTCCACATATTCATAGCCCAGTGATGAGCTAAAGCTAAGGAGGAAAAGCTCCCCATGCAAGTGCATGCATATCCCCCTACCCCCATGTACAAGCACAGAAGAGGGGAATAGTTCTAAGGGAGGAGGAGACACACTCACTGTAGGAGCTGCCTTCCATTACCTACAACACACTCACTGCAGTGCTGACCTGGCCAGGAACTGCTGCAGCAGCCAATTTACCAGCTCAGGAATCACTGAAGTGTTATTTTGCCAAGGACTCCAAAGCATTTTAAGGAGAGGTAAAAGGCTTCTGTTCTCCTGTGTTCAGAAAAGTCAAGAATTCACATACACACATTATGAGGCCACCCAACAGAGACTATGAAATCATCTCCCTGAGATGATCAGAGGTGTCTGTGTCAAAGAAACCTTGTATTTTTGTGTACTAAAATATGGAAATGTATGCATTCTAGTGAAATCTTGCATTGAAATTGGCAATAAAAAAAGGAGGTGGGAGTGTTGTAAGACAGACACATTTACAGACTGATTTGCTCCACATTAGCTTTTTTCTGAACATAAAGTGCTATTTGGAAACTGTATTAAAATTATTTCAGTAAGAATTTATATAGTACTTTCAAACATTTAGTGGAAGCTGTTATAATCACAAAGTGCAGGAGAAATATACATAATATTCAGGATCCTGAAGTCGTAATCCTAAGGATAAATCTTTTTGAAAATTCCTGCCGAAGCCTAATTTTAGCCAACTTTTCAATAAAAAAGAGATAAACAGAAAGCAAAGTAGAAGACAAAAAACCAGATCCATGCATAGTTTTCCATCACTGCTATTATAAGTACACTGAGGGATTAGATTGCATGGGATTTCAAGCAGGAGAGGATCTCTACAATATCATTCTCCACAACCCCCATTAGGAATTAATGATTCTGCAAGTAGGATTAACTCATACAATTTTGTCCTACTGCTGCTGCTACACAGCTATGGCAACATCATGGCTTCTGCCCAGGCTGTGCTCTTAGGGGAAGAGATCTGCAGCAGAAACAGAGAGGCACCAATACCTCGGGGACATCTTACTGGTCTGCACATCACTCAACTCCATTAACCACGTATCTGGGATTCCCAGACTTTAAGGTTCCCACAGAGTGCTCCATCATCCCTAAAGCTCTGAGAGGACAGCAAATGTCAGCTGAACCTCATGAAAACTCCTGCTTTGTTTCCCTTCCTGTGGGATGTTGTTTCTGGGGTACAATGATAAATATGTATTTGCATGCATCTTTAATTGAGCCTATATTCATCCTGTCAGCAAAATATTTGGCTTATCAGAATAAACGGGTGAGAAAACACTGCAGAATTAATGGAAGCACTCAACCTTTTCTAATTATACACTGCATTAAACTTTTATGAGAGAAACCATATAAAGATGCTTTGCTATGAGTGTATTCTCAGAGTAGCTAATTTAGTTTGATCAGTTGAACTGATCAGGCAAACAAAAGTTTAACCCAATTGTGTGTCCAAACCGGCATACCAACAACGTAAAAATATTCATGCAAAGGTGGAATCCCTCGTTAATCTCTGAACAGAACAGAAACAAAGCTGAAAATTCATTGCCTGCTTCAAAAGGTAATAAAGAAATGGTGCTGTATCACAAAGAAACATCCTTAGTCTAAAGCAAAAGGTTGTTCCAAGGCACTGTTTCCAAGCATACATGTTTGTCTTTTGTTCATTTTATTTATCTGCCTTTGATACATCAGCTGGTGCTGGATTTTATTTATATTACACTATTTATTTCTTCAGCTCCAACTCAGATGCATGTCCCTGCTGTGCAGTACCAACATGCACATAATAAAACACCAGCTTTGTTTCAGAAAGCGATGAACTTAAAGGCTGAACAGACAAGACAAGGAAATTGGCAGGGAAAAGGAAAACTCAAAACACCCATTTCACGTTGTGCAGTTGAGGCAGAAGATTATGATCTTACACTGGTAAATGGCAGCAATGTTTCATTACTGGCATATGTAGGGATTGGGTTACAGTTTACATGTACCCAGGGAGACACGGAACGTACATGGCAGAAGGGAGGACTGAGCCCCAGTCTGCTGCACGCTGTTCAGAGGTGCTGACATTCTTTCTTTGACTGTTTACCATCACAAAATACTTTCCATAGAATCATGGACTCACAGAATGGTTTTGGTTGAAAGGGTCCTTAAAGATCCTCTACTTCCAAACCCCCTGCCACGAGCAGGGGCACCTTTCATTAGATCAGGTTTCTCAAAGCCCTATCCAACCTGGCCTTCAACATTGCCAGGGATGGGACAGATACAACTTCTCTGGGCAACTTGTTCAGAGAGAAGTGCCTCATCACTCTTACAATAAAGAATTTCCTCCTAATATCTATTCTAAACCTACCCTCTGTCAGTTTAAAGACATTTTCCCTTGTCCTATCACTGTATACCCTCTCCAGCTGTCCTGTAGGTCCCCTTTAAATACTGGAAGGCTGCCTCTCTTCTCAAGGCTGAACAACTCTGGCTCTCTCAGCCTGTCTTCACAGCAGAGGTGCTCCAGCCCTCTGATCATCATGGACTGCCTCTGGACTCCCTCCAAGAGGTCCACATTCTTCTTATGTTGGGGACCTCTGGACTCAACATGCCAGGAGGGGTCTCATGAGAGCGGAGTAGAGGGGCAGAACCCCCTCCCTCACCCTGCTGGCGACACTGCATTGGATGCAGCCCAGAATACCACTGGCTTTTTGGACTGTAAGTGCACACTGGCTGGCTTATGCCTAGCCTGTCCTCCACCAACACCCCCAAGTCCTTCTCCTCAGGGCTGCTCTAAATCCATTCTCCATCCAGCCTGTACTTGTGCTTGGGATTGCCCCACCTCAAGTGCAGGACCTTGCATTTGGCCTTGTTGAACCTCCTGAGGTTCACATGGATCCACTTCTCAAGCCTGTCAAGGTTCCTCTGGATAGCATCCCTTCCCTCCAGCATGTCAACTGTACCACACATCTTGGTGGCATCAGAAAACTTGCTGAGGGTGTGCTCAACCCCACAGTCCATGTCACCAACAAAGATATTAAACAGTGCCAGTCCCAATACTGACCCCTGAGGGACCCTGCTCCGGTTTTTTTTTTTTTAACCATAGCCCTGTCTGCTCAGACAATCTCCCTGTGTTCCTCCCAGGCTGCCTGTTCTTGCTTCCCTGCTCTGTAGGGTTTCTTTTTGTGTTTGAGTTTGTCCCTGGTGACGAGCTCCTGGTGTTCTTGCCTGATTTCCTCTATTTTGGGATGCATCACTTTGTATCTGGGATGCATATACTTTTGTATAGAATAAGCACATTCATTACATATACACTCTATACACAGTATAGAAGAAAACACTATTTATGACAGAGTATATATCATTTATGCAGTACAATATACATTATACTTATCTCAAAAAATTAGCCCAACAATCTCAGAGCAGTTTGATGCCTGCATGGTATTTATTTTAAAAAACAGTCTGTGGCTTTGCCTAGTAATTTGTAATACCTGCTGGTTGCCTTTTGAGAAAGAAATAATTTCATGTTGCTGATTTGTGACACGTTGGTGGGAGGTTGGTGGGTGGGCAGCCACCCCTCCAGGTCTGTGGCTTCGGCTTTCGAGAAATAGGAGGTATGTACACTAGAAGAGAATGTGGGCTAAGCTGACCTGACCTCCATAGCCAAATCTGGCACACAGAGAAGTGGCTTTGGAATCAAGGGGTGTCCTGCTTTACCAGCATCTCCTGTCATGCTGGGCAGATCCTTTCAAGAGTTTCCCTGCTTGGCAGCTATTGGAGGAAGAGAGCAATTGCAAGTGTGTAATAAAGACTAGAACTGGATGGAAAACAGAACTTTGCCTAACAAAATATAGTGATGTTTCAAGTTGGGAAGAAGCCCTTCAACATTTTCAAAATTCTACACAGGACAATTTTATTTAAAGGGAATAACCTCCACATTTCTGCTCCATCATTTTTGCTCTTGGGTTTTTTTAATAGAAGATAAGAAAGAAATTGAAATAGATACATGATTCCAAACAACAACACAAAAATCCAACAAAACTTACTATTCTAAATGTGTCAAAACTTTTTTTTTCAAAATTAACATAGCCAAAACTAGCCTTATAAAGACTTTCAAAGTCAGTATTATCCCTGATGCCTTGCCATTCAGCTCTAATAAAAATACCTACTGTTGTATAATTCTTTGCAAATCACAAATAAGAGGTGGTATATATACATAGATAATAATAATAATAATAATAATAATAATAATAATAATAATAATAATAATAATATGGTAATAATAATAATAAAAGCCTTTGTAGATAAATACAGATTTAATACTTTTTTTTAATCTAAGCTAAATAACATATAAATAACAATAAAACAAGAACGTCAGCAAAATAAAGCTGACCTCTCTTGTGGGATGCGATTGACAGAATAAAATGGTTACATGAAACACTACATTAAGTCCTGCTAGTCTAAATCAAGATCTTTCACAACATGTTGTATTGAGTTTTCTCTGATTCCTACTGAACTTTTCTGTGGAAGATACTCATTTGTTGATAGCTTCACTGTATATATTGCAGCAATAATTTTAAGGGACATCTACTGAAGCTTCAAATCATGTTTTGGAAGAACTTATTCAGGCTTACATTCCTAGAAATCCCAGATCAACATGTGATATATTTCTAAAGAGATACACACATTTTCAAAGGTAAATGTGGCAGAAACTATGTAAAAAAGATCTTTAGCTGCAGTATGTAGAACTTCAGTCTTGATGGCCATGTCTTTTTCTTTATTAATATTCTACCTTTTACTCATATATCATGATGGAAATTGCTTAAAATGAAAACAGCTGCTTCCTCATTGCAAACTTTGTGGTATTAGGCACAGTCTGAATTTCGTTTTGCAACAGTGTGTGTCATTCTGCTGAGGGCAAGCAATGATTAGCAATTCTTTGCTGCAAACTTTATCAACTAACTTTAGCAGCTTCTCTGTGTGGTTTAAGGCGGGTGGCCATGCAAAATCTAAGAAAACAAGCTGTTTTCCTGTTCTGTGCCCTGCAGAAATGTCTGATTTGCCTACGTGCTCTAGCTCTACGGCATATAGTGCTGCATGCTTGAGATTCATCAGCTGTGATTACAGATATATGCTAACCTTGTTCAGGAAGGAAGACAACACTTTTCCAGCTGATAAAGTGTAAATTTCTACTTCATGACCAGCTGAGACTTTTCCAATGCTTCCTGAAGACACAAGCACTCAGCTTGAATGCCATAGCTCTAGCAGAGTGGAATACAGAGCACTGAATTGGAATTTAGAAAACCTGAGCTTTGTAAGTAGTTGGGTGAATAGACTAAAATCCTCCACTTTTGGAGCCATCATCCATAAAACAGGAAAAAGATGATCTATCCATGAAAAGTGTCATGGAAAGCCAGTTACAATGTACTACTGACATGATATTACAATTCTTTTATGAACTGGAGTTAGGTCCAAGCAAGGAAGTCTGGGTCCTAATGCTCCATTTGCAAGTCAAATTTTGCCTGCCTAATGTCATGTCTGAAAATGTCCTCAGCACAGGCTTTATGTGTGAAAGGTAACAAACATACCATTCCTTTTCTTCCAAGGCTTGTAGCATTTTCTTTTAGGATTAAAACAACAGCTATTGCTTTAGCTTTTTTTGTTGAATTTGCTCATTAGAAATCATTCATGAGTTCAGAGCAAGGGTAGGGAATGCCACTCCAAAGGAGAAATTTCTGAGCAGTTATGAGTTCCTAAAACAGAAGCTTAGAAAAAGAAGACCCTGGTTTGTTTTTTTGCTTTGCCAGTCAAATAGCCATAGCAAAACACAGAAGGTACATAGTGATCTATGTGACCTGGCATGATGCATAAAATTCAATGCCTTTATCTACTAGATTTTCTCCTATAGCTGAGGCACTCGTTTTCCAGGGACAAACAAGTGTTGTCACACAGAAAACACCTCAGATATTAAAATAGGTTCTGCCTGCATCAAGACAGCAAATGTTTATCCCAATTGCATACGATGATATAATTAGAAATAGAATGGGCGAAGTTTGAAAAAAGATCAATCCATCGAATTAAAGTGTTTTTATTAAATCCTGATGGTGCAATACTGTTAACAGTGGACACCTCTGGCTCAATCACAGGTAAAAATGTGATTTTCCTCTATACCCAAATTTATAGTTTTAACTGAGTCAGTAAAATCTATCTTTATATACATAAAAGGATTATATAAATAAGTGTTATTTAAGGACTACTTGTACACTTTTAACATTTCTGTGACTGCAATCTAGCCTTTAAGAACTTGCCAATGCCAGGAATCTGAGTTTACAAGAGAACAAAATGTACTTTATAGAGAAATTAGTAGTAAAAGCAGATGAACTTGTTCTGAAGAAGGTTTCAGTATGTGCCCTTTGAAAAATACATGCCCCACCATTTACGGCTACAGTGAGTCAGAGAGGAGAACTGGGCAAGGCCAGCTCCTTAGAGAGAAGAATGACTCACCAAAATGTGTTTAGACTGAGCACCCTGGTCCTGACTTCCTTATAATAAGAAACAACGCTGTGGAAGACATGGAGGTTGTCAGATGAAGAAACATTTGCTGCAGTGGGACCACTTTTTCCTAGCCCTTTACCATCTGTATTAATTGATAACTTCATCTTTATATAGAGAGCTGTAAGATGAGGAATTCTGATCTCACAGAAAAATCAGGCACTTTTAGGGGAGGATAGGAATGATTCAAATGCAAGTAAATAAAATATAGATAAAATGAAGGACAAAGTTCCTTGAAAAAAATTAATGGTTACTTGATGGTCTTAGAGGTGGTCTAACTTAGAACAGAGTTTCATACGTGGCCACTTCTGTCATTATCAATCTTTTACTCTGTACGTGATCCTTTTTCTCAGAAAGGTTAGAAGCTCCCTCGTCGTGCTGCAATCACAGATGGCCAAGGCTGGTCCTACATTTCTGTCCCCAACTCAGCAGAGAGACACATTCATGGCAAAGAGCCCTTCAAAAGCCTGAATTACCAAAGCACTCAAGCATAAGGAAGGAGTCCTTGTGGATTTACCAGTATCACAGAACAGGACTGCCAGTGAAATAAAATGAAGAGATCATTTAATACCCTACTCTGTGGAGGAATGTAGACCAATGTCTGTAAAATGAATACCCAAAAACCTCTGCTCTAGAAAGAGCTCTGGCACTGTTGGGTGGGGAGCTTGATGGAGGGACCAGTGACCAGGTGGGTCTTTGGCTAAATATTGCATTTCACAGAGCTGTTCTATCTCTGACATGGCACAGCTCTCTGAGTTAGCACAGGGGCTGCTTAGAGGAGCAGAAAGAAAAGATTCACTCCTTCCCAGGACATCCTCCCAGAGCAAACATGACCATCCTCAACAAAAGTAGATTTAACCAGTCACTAGGAACAACAAATGTTCCAAGAATTTTTGTTCACACTTTTTATAAGATTTCCATCCTATTCTCTGTACATGGTAAAAGAGTATCTCACAATCTCACAATTGCGTACGAATCTTTCTTCATACTAATTTTTTTAATACTTTAGTCTTGGTGAAATCCCATTCATTCCAAATACTTGCCCCAAATATTTCTTTCTTGGGACTTTACCTGTGGGACTATGCTTCTTCTTGATAGAAATGATTTGACAGTAACCCGAGTGAAATTAATTATTCCATTGTATAAAAGGGAATGAAAGCAAAATTGCCATTCAATTTAGTGGCAGAATACTAGTGAGAAGCTTCCATAGGCTCCTGAAACCATGTTCTGCAATGAAATTCAGTTTAATTTGATATGATCCTGGTCATCTTGAGAAATGCTGCACATTTCAAGCTGCCAGTCAGCCCCGGCTAAAATCTAGAACAGGCCTTTCAATGCACTTGGTTTTTATATATACAAAATACATTTATTTTGGGTTGTCTGAGGTTTCTGTGGGGCTTTTTTTTCCCCTGAAGCAGTCAAAATTATTTATATGTTGCTTTCAGAGTCGACAGGCAGTTTATTTCTTTATCAGCATTAGCCATACTTCTTGAATTTCCTGTCATTTAACAGCATCCTAATTGATTATAAAAGAAGAAAAGAGAAGACTGAGTGCCTCTGCAGGAGACTGTGAAACTAATGACAGATATCTGCTGAATTTCAATACTTCTCTAAAGAGTTTCACACAGACAGTGCCTGAGGAGAGCAGAAGTCTGAAATGAAAAGTGTTTCTCAGCTTTTTGCCTGGTTAATCCCCTTGTTCAGAGATCACTTTGTTCAGAGGTCACCTGTGATACTTTTTAAAGTTACAATTAAAAATTTTGTTATGTCTCAGTAAATACTTGAGTAGAAATTGAGCCAACTACAAAACTACAAATCCAATAAAAATATTATTTAAAAAAAAATTACCCCTCAGAAACATATGTGACTTTACAATCCATGTGTGTGTATCACAATTAAAATGTGCTTTGATGCAGGATATGAATATCGATTGTACCTCTAGAAATCCATGTGATTCTTGATCTGCTTTTTCCCTGCACTCTATATGATAAATAGTCAGCATAAATCTATGAAACCAACTGTACCTAATCATCTTCTCTCTTGGAAGCTGAGAAGGAAAAGAAAACACATCAGCTCGTTTATTCAAGTCTTCTCTAGAGAAACCAACAAGGATAGCTGTCACCTTGGAAATGCTATTCTTCCTTACTGCTACGTATAAATATGGTTTGAAAAAAAAGTTCTAAAACGGAAATCTCAAAAATTAGAAAAAGAAAATCAACTGCTTATCTCTGATAGATATACCAGTTCTGAGTCGAGAGGTGGAGGTGAGAAGCCTAAGAGAGCAGAGTATGTTGTTCTGTGACAGAACAGAAGGAAATGGTCTCACGTTGTGCCAGAGGAGGTTTAGATTGGATATTAGAAAAAAATTCCTCACCGAAAGGGCTGTCAAGCACTGGAACAGGCTGGCCAGGGAAGTAATAGAATCACTGTCCCTAGAATCAATCAGAAAACATCTAGTTGTGGCACTTAGGAACATGGTTCAGTGGTGAAGGTGACAGTGCTAAGTTAATAGTTGGACTGGATGATTTTAGAGGTCTTTTCCATCCTTAACAATTCTATGATTCTATATATCCTATTGAAGCTGGGTACTGTTTAGTTTTAAAATAAAACATGTAAAAGATTCATAGGAGGAAAGGTGAAAAGGAAAAAAATGCTTTGTTCCCTTCATGAAAAAAAAGAGCTTCATAGAATAAACTTGAACCTTTTAATTATAAAACTGTTTTATTTAAAAGACCAGTATTTTTTTTTGACATTCAAGTGTGTTCTGCTTTAAAAAAAGGTGTGTGTTTCAATTTGTGAGCTCAGCATCTTTACCACCCTCAGAAGAGGATGAAGACTTGATTCTAGACCTGGTTTTGAAGCTGAGTGCTGTGAGACACATAACGTGACACATAAGGTGTCTTTATCGCTATTAGACAATGCCAGTGACTCACACCAGGGAGCTTAGCGGGGAACTCAGCTCCTCAAACAGCCAAAGGCTTAAAGGCCAAGTTACAGTCATCGTTTCCACGTACGCAGAACAAGAAGAGCTCCAACCAGAGAAAGCATTTTTGTACCATTTGAGATTCTCCTGAAATAGCACTGGGAAAAGCTCCAGGGAAGCCAATGAAATTACACAAGGGGTTCATCTGTTTGACAAGCATCATCTCTGCAATGTTTACCACAGCAAACAGAAAGGCACCCTTAACAAAAGTAAAAATATATTTCCAAACAGAACTGTAGAAAAGGAAAATATTACCAGTCCGTCAAAAAAAAGATCATGAAATCTCAAACTTAGCAGATTTTTGATAGTTTTGTAAATGCCCTTCTGCTGTCAGGGCATTTACATCCACAAGCTTTCAAGTTTTTCTTCACAGGAAGCTTCTTTCTTCACAGTTCCTATGGCCAGGAGCTTTCTTTAATTAAAAACAAACACTCCCAGGCTATATATAAACCAAGTGGATTTTACAGACTGAAACCTCAGCAGTGACCCTGGGGGTGCCTGCCTAATCCACACAGCTGAGTTCACTTCCACTGAAAACTGAAGCAGAGAGGAGAGAGTGTGCGATAAAGTCTCATCCCAGCATGGAGATGGGGTTCCTGCACAGGTCCCAGAATTAGGAAGTGCTTCTCTCAATAATTAATAGAAGAACTATTGCGTCTGGTAACAAATCAGTTCAGATCTCAGCCTCCAAAATGACAATTTAAGCAAAATGTGCCAAAAGAGGTAAGATGGTGATCTAAGATACAAACTGACAATACTCAAAATTACTATTTTTTTACAATGTTTATGTACTGTGCTATATATCTGTAATGTGGAGTCACTGTCTGGGAAAATTACAGCCTTCCATTAAATTTGGGCAAGTAATTCCAAGTCTACCACCAATTATAAACATCAGAATTAGAGTAATTGACTCGACACCACTAACAAAACTGAAAAGCAAGGGTGAACAATAAAAGGAACTAATAGATCATTAGGCTGTATCAATTAAGTTCCACGTTCTTTTCTATACTTAGACAAAAGTCCAGTCAACTCCAGTGCAGAATATAAGACTATGCTGTAAACCTTAGCAGATACACTAAAGCTGTGTGAAGAACTTACAGTTCTTCATCGTCAAAACTTTCACTGAAATGATCTTGCCAAGTGTCGATTACTGTACTATTGCAGTGAAAAACAAGCTGTTTAAAAACAAAACAAAGCACCTCTGCTTTTCCTTCGGGTGCATTGTATGCAGTTATTCTTCATTCAGTAACCCATACCTGCTATTGCTATGTTGTGTGCATCATTAAGAAAGCTGTTTATGAAAATGGTGTTGTACAGCTTTCTGTTTTGGTAGAGAAGTGAGAGTTATTTGAAAGACATGGAAATTTTATTCAATCGCAATTTCAGCTACTGGTAACTGAAGTATTTCTTCTATGTGTCCATCTTCTACAACACCTCAATAAAATGTCCAATTAAAATGTTACAGTTTATGCTCTCTCCATCTATCAAGCAGACTTCACAATTATATTTGCCAATACTAACTGGCCTCCTGAATCACCAACACTGTAAAAGCCCACTTTCTCATACAGGCTGTTATTCAACCCTGATAATTCTTTTTGCTTTCAACGATATATCAAAATTTAATGAAAATGTGGAAATTTTTTTGATAAAAAAGAAAACTGCCTGTATTGTACTGCTCTTCTTGTTATATTCGAAAACTGCAGCTTCTCGTCCTGAGGGTATAGATGAATTATCTGGTATTACTAAAATTTAGCAAAAGGCTGTCACGATTCACTGTTACTGATCAGAATAATTTGCAAATGTCCAAGAAGAACAGCATCAAAAAAATCCTTATCTGAATTCAACACAACTGCAATGATAAAAAACAAGATAAATAAAAAAGAAATGAAAGGAAACTAAAGGAAAAAAAGAAATTATTTTCCTCATTGTTTTGCAAACATTTTTCCTAAAATTACTGCTGATTTCCCACACTTCCTTTATGTGAAACTACATCAGGGCAGCTCTGTGTGTGGCAGCTCTGGTCTAGTTTAGATCAGCAGCAGCACCATGTTTCATATGGCTGTGGCTGAACACCACAGCATTTTCTTTTATCATACTGAGTAAAAGCAACTTGCCCACCTCTACCCCTTACCTTAGATTTCTGCTCTTATCTTACTCTACAGAAGAAAAATATATTGACTGGATATTTTTCATATAGGTATTTATAACCATATATGCTACCAAGTGTTAGAGGTAGAAAAGGCAAGTATAGGAGTTGCATGTACAAATGCAGGCTAGGGAGGTCTGTATCAATCTAATTTCTGCGGCCATTTAGTGCCATGTCCGACAGGCCTAAAACACATCTGACATCTGAACATATGAGTTTTACCTATAGAGAGCTGCATTGTGTCAAGCAAAGAAAGTTACTGATGATGATCTTTATTTATGGGTTTTAGTTGGCTGTTTAGATATAATACAGAAAATGTGTACCACCGGGGTCAAAGGAGTGATAATAATTCAAAATCCAGTGGGAATTTTACCGGAGAAAAAAGAAGCTTGAGTGTGGCACTGATGATCTGTGAGGCAGAAAACATTTCTAAGCAACATTTTGTACTTAGTGGTGCTTAAGTGTGGCAGGCCTCCCAGATGGACAGCACTGCTGTAACACAACTGAGAAATTATAAAGGTGAAAATAACTGATGCCATATTAAGATAATGTATTTTAACTACTCACTGAAAATATGGACTTGCAGATGGGAATAAACTCCTGGTTTGTTGAAGGATCACAAAAACTGCTGTACAAAAAAATATAATCCAATTATTTTCCTACACTGACTATCTTAGTCTGTGCAGTTTGTTAGTCTAACACCTTTGCCTCTGTTCCTAGTCCTGCATTTATGTAAACCAAATCACTGAAGTTATTCATAGCTCTCATTAATGTAAATAAGAATAAAATTGCACTTTATATGTAAACACGGGTGAACACACATCTGAATACAGCGCTATGCTATGCATAACAGTCTCTCTAGTTACTACAGTTCAAACACAAATTGTAGTAATTCTTTCCCCACTGCCCACCAAATGCAAAAAGACATAAAGGGACCAAACACATTTTGACCCCCCTGCCAACAAAACAACAATACATGCATATTGAAGCAGGAACAATGTGCTTCACTTTTGTGGTGGTGTGCCAGTAACACATCAGCTGTGCTATGGAACAAATTCTACAAAGCCTGAACACTAGCTCTGGGAGGGGGAGAGAGAGAGAGAAACTTGATATTTAGGAAGACAACAATGTGACTGAAATGTTCCGTACCAAGCCTTAAGAGCCCAGCCCAAGTTCCTCTGAAGTCAATAGTAAAATTCTCATGACTAAATGCTGTGAAATGGGGTACAGTGAGGTATAGCCACTTTAAAGGCACAGCCCTCTTTCTGACTTGGATCCTCAGTGAAAGAGGATAAAATATTATATGAAAATGAAAAAATCCTGTGTGAAATCAGTTCTGACACCATTAAACTGTATTTGTACACATCAAATAGCTGATATTTCTTTCATCATATTTTGTCAATCTCCATGCTAGTTAGGACTCATATGTAAATACTTGCTTAAACATGATTACTTCACCACAATGCTTCTATAAAAATGCTTTGGTAGCCAAAAAAAATCTATTCTAAGCAGGTTATCTTTACTGGGTTTTTTATTTCTACTTTTCTTTAATGCAAAACTGGCAGTTCTTCAGGACTCCATGCTGCTGCCTCTCATATGCTCATCATTTATTGAAAATCTGCCTGAAGGATGAATTCAGAAGCATGGCAGTAGCACTATTTATCTTCTAGCCCCTTTATGGTGCTAATAGTCTTTTAGCAGTAGCACAATCTAAACAATTCATAGTGAATGGAGAATCCTATAATAACACATAAACCAAAAGCAGGCTTGGAATCTACCATCTACCATCTACAATCTACCATCTACCAATAAACCTAAATAAATATTCCAGTTTTGCCTTAGAGAACGCCTTTCATGTGCTCTGTCTCCAAGGCAGTGCAGAGATAGCTGTCAGAAGGAAAGTTTTTTAATTCTGATTCAAATTGAACACATTGTGGGGTTTTAGTTAGTATTCACCCTTTCTCTGAAGAACATCTGCATACAGCATTGTCTAGCAAATTGCTGCAAGCAGATTATTACATATCTTAAATTGCAAACTATTTACAAGAACAAGTCTCTCCAAATAGCCTTTAGACTTTTTAGGTAACAGGAGACAGTGGAAGGCATTTGTAGAACAGCCAGAATTTCAGCAGCAGTAGATGAAATATTAAAAATGAAATTAGTTATTAAGCAACATCTGTTCTGTTTCTGATATCCCATTATCACCTCCCCATCATCTTTTCCTTATGCACCTCTGCTTCTTTCATTGCCAACCAGTACCTGCTATTTCAAACACATGAAAGTGGACAGGCAAAGTGGAGGTGTCCCACTACAGGGAAGGGAAAAGTTTGACTGTATAGCCCTTATAGCTACTGATGATATGTCTGCTAGTGATTGTTTAACCACGATGTAAGCATTGATGAGTGATTCTACAGGCAATTAGGAGAAATTTCTGGACTGGTAGCTCTGGTTCTTATGAGAGGTTACAACTTCCCAGACATCAGCTGGGAATATCACACTGCTGTGATGAGCAGGTCTTGCAAATTCTTGAAGTTTGTAGGAGATAACTCCTTGCCACTGGTTCTCAGTGCCAACTAGGAAAGACCCCTCCTAGACTTGCCTTCAGGAATACAGAGGGAGGATGATTGTACATGGCTGTTTTGGCCACAGGGAACAGGAAATAGTTGAATGCTTGCACAGCAATGGCTACACTGTGGAAAGAGAAGGAATCATTAATTCTGGGACAGCATAAAATTTTTCTCCAAAAATACATTTTGCCTTACAGAAATCATTAATTTTTCTTGCCAAGAGCATTCTAGGTTAACAAACGTGGAAATTAAATGCACAAAAATAAATCACTCAAAACCAACTATATACATCTTACTGGCATATACAGACCATGGATATGTATTACAACGCTTAATGGCAGAGTCTGAAAAAGAAAATTAATTACAGGTTACAGTTATTTATATAGTATAAAAAGTTACTCAGATGCTTGGGATTTTTTTACAAATAAAAGCTCTGGTTGTCTTTGGAAGAAAAAAAGGGAATATATACAATTTGAAATGCAGGAAATTGTTTTTTAAAAATTATATTTATCATCTTTAATCTGTATTTGGTAAAAAATATTCTACCTATAGATGAAAAAATACATAATAAAATATTCTAGTAGGAAAGCTGAAGCAGCAAGCTATTAATCTGGTTTTTTGTTCAGTTTAGATACTTCTTAGATTACATATTAAAAAGTTATTGTTCCAAAACTGCGCTTAGAACAGTCCATTAATAATAAGAGCATTTACGCAAATATATTCTATGGGCTGTTTAAATCATCGTGCTTGATGATAAGTGTATAGACAATTGTTTTCTCTATTTTATGAAGTGAGAAAGAAACAGTTGCTTCTTTTATATTGACTCATAACTATGAGTTAAGAAAATCAGAAAGTGACAGCTCATGGTAATGTATTCCATGTCCAGCTCCTTGAAAAAGGAAGTTTTACAGAAAGATTCCATTTTTTCACTAAACAGCCAGAGACAAACCCAAATCCAATACAAAGTACAACCAGGTTACAACTTGTTCCATATACTTGCATAAACCCATCACTGTTGCTCAATACATTTTGTTGTTAATATACTACTGTCCTAGCCATAAATTTGGGCTATTTTTAAAAATTCTTTTAGATTCACTAGTCTACTGAAAAATAGTAGACATTGAGAAAGAGAGCATCTCTAGCCCTCCTGAAGACCCTTGTGATTATGGCAAAATTTTTCCTCCAGTTTCATTGAACAAACTGAATTATTCCCAAAGTCAAATCATATTTTCCCTTCCATTCATAGTGTCAATAGTTCAGGGTAATCCTGTAGATAGTTTTAATATTCCTTCAGACTATTAAATGAGTGTTTTAAGCACTGAAGCTTATTCTGAGTGGGTACATTTTAAGGCAGTATAGTAAATAATTGTCTTTGCGTTTTGTGATGACTGGCTGTAGAAATACTGGACACACTAACAGAGAATATTTATCAGCATTTTTAAACTTTTTTTTTTTTTTAATGATTAAATTCTATCCAGATCATCCAAGTTAAATTTTAAGGGGCTTTCTCATATAAAATCTGCAATGAGCAGCCTGTCTGCCTGTCTGACAGCTTTTATAAGCTTCCTTTTACAAATTCAAAACCAAGGAAACACACCTCTGCAAACACAGACTAGGACATTGCTAGAAGCTAACAGTCTGTATTTTTTTTCTTCACGCTCAAACATGAATCTGGAATTCATTAAATTATTCAAATGTATGATAAAAAATCCACATACCAGGCACTAGAAAACCACTGACCTGAAAAAGAATGAAAAAAAAAAGAGGTAGTCTCAAAAAAAGGGATATGAAAGAAAAAGCAAATTAGTAGTTCAAAGCCAGTAAGTCATCAAGACCAACCAGTGTATGTGAGAGTGCAGAAGCAGTTTACACATAGTATTACCGAATTACCAGAGGGATTGTGCTGAGCTGTATTAAAAAAAAAAAAAAAAAATTGTAAGCTGGCAAAATGTCATATCATAAGGAGTTACTTGAGTTTGCACTATCCAGAGAAGATGGTAGGAAAGTGCTGAAACACCTCAGAGCATCATGATCATATAGAGTACTTAACATGCGCATTGAAGAGCATAAACATTTAAGAGAAATATATAAGCCACCTGTGCAGTTTAACCATATCCAGAGAAACCTGCATGTTATTACAGAAAGCCCAATAAACTGTATTTAAAAAAAACTGGAGACAATGCCTTTATCTTTATAAACAGTAAAGTCTTATCTGGTGTATTCTGTGAAGCACTGAACACCTACTCTGTAAAAATATGTATCAGAATCAGAAATGTCTGGCTCTTGACAAAGAAAGATGATGAGATGCTTTAAGGATTTGTACCTTACATCAGGAAGGGGAATACTAAGTGACATCAAACACGTAACACATATAATGAGTGGAACACTGAGCAACTGTTGTCTCTGACTTGTGACAGAATAAGGACATATACAATCAAACAAAAAGAAAGTAAACTCCTGACTGAGTAATTGTATTTTTACACAAACAGAAATAAAACCAAGGAACTCACTGCCAAAGGCCGCCAGATATCTACCAATCTGCCAAAGTTAGACTGAAAATTTGCATTCTACCAAAGGTATCAAGTGGTAGCATAAGACTGATAAAGATCTTAGAAAGGTCACTAAACTGGCTACTTTACAGACTTGGCCAACCTCTAAATAGAGATCAGAAGCCTCAATACTGGAGTCAGTCAAGCTCTTACAACTTTCCTTGAAGGATCAGGCCCTGTTCACTCATTTGATAAAGAACTAACTGACATTGTGCCTAAATCTAAATTACAACTCTTGTATTCATTAGAGGAAATCCAAACTCTAATAACTCTCTGAAATTCCTAGTTCTGTCTAAAAGTCACACCTATGGACTTGCAGTTTGACCCAAGCACAGAAGGGTAAAAGAAATGGAAGCAAAAGAAACATTCACCAAGCAAAATATATAGGAGTTTAGAAGCTTTGGTCGGAAGAAATGTCTAGTTTAGGTGTACCACCAAGCCTAAAGGCTACAGGGTGAACTTAATCACCATTACATATTCTTTACTACAAATACAGACAGTGGTCTGGTGACAAGGCTGATCACAGCTTTTGTCTCAGTATTGCAGCTGAAACCAACACAGTTTTATTCCTGCAAAGACTGAAGGATCAAGTCCTCAATAATTAAGTACAAATATGATTATGAGAGCACCTACATAAACAGAAGAGGATGTGAAGTGTAGAAGATCCTTTTACATTGCAGCTGGCACATGGCTATTGGGGGATTATAAAGGAGAAGCAAGGTCAAACTGAGAAGCTGTGTGTCTTTTCCTCCATTAGTCCAATCCTCTAGCAACATTGCTCGAAGAATTATCACTGTTCTTCAGATGATTTGTGGTTTGGTTTGGAATTACCTAAAGAAGCCCAATGGAAAATACTTCAGAAGCACTGAAACTTTGAACATTATTTTAATTCACTGATGAAACTGATTGTAGTCATCGGTTTACAGTCACATCTATCTTGATGTGCTTGTGCACTTCCTTCCAGCTGGCTGCTTGTTTAGCTTGTTTCCCCAGTGGTTTTAGTGTTAATTAACAGAACTTCTATGGCCTGTGAATTAATTTAATTTCTTATGAGGTCTTCTATCAGCCAGAGCCACATCTCTTTTAAATGAGGAAGAGACAGTAAACAAAAGACCTTCAGTACTCAAGTGAAAAAAAGAAAAACACAAATAATCCTGAAAAAAACCCCACCAAAATAATTCAATACCATCTTCCTACCAGCAGGCCAGGAACTGGCAGCTTTAAGCTGGAACAGTATGTAGCACACATGCGTGAGCCTATGCTCAGACAACAGAAGGGAAATCTGTTCTAGTGAGGAAACATATTTCACCTTCAAACTCTCCAAGGATTGCTCCAAGCAAAGCCTTATTTTAAATATTAAAAAACTAACTCCTTGATACTATCTTTTGAAACAGCACCTCTACTCAGTGCAGCCCAAAAAGAGTAGGAAAGTTTCTACAACAGCTTAAGAGAAGGAAAAAACAACCCTAAGAAAAAAAAAATCCTGAGAGTAGAAAAATCCCTCAGAGTAGAGCCATCAAAATGGTGGCAGCAGAAAAACCTGGCAGGGAGAAAAGGAACTGACCCACCTACAGATGCAGAGCATTCATACTACCGTTAAACCAAGAAAACTAAGTACCAGTCACTGAATCATCAAGTCCTGTGGCTTTTTAATGATGGTGCTACTGGTCTGTACTGGACTCAGCTTTGAATTCTAGTGATGCAGACAAGAGGGAGACCCACTATGAGTAGGTCTTCAAGTATCTCTGTCACACTGGATACACGTCTTTACTCGATCACCTGATGGTATTTCATTCTTTAACTTCATTTTACCCTTTTCATTTTACCCTTTTCTTTTAATCATGTTTACTAAGGGCTAAGATGAGGGTTCTCATATTCTCTGCATAAATGATCACAATTCAAGTGGGCTGCAATCACTAACCAGTAAGAGAAAAGAGGAGAAGAAAGGGAGAATCAGGGGGCAAAGTGCTTGGTGTTGGATCTATTCAGAGGAATCCTCCTGACTCAGGATGGTCTCAATTAGTTTGAGAACTGCTCAGTGCAGCATAGAGAGGTCACAACAGAAGGGCAGGAATAGATTTACTGGACAAGTAAGTTCCCTTTCTTAGAGGTATTTTCCTTCCTTTTCATGTTACATCTAGAAAATCAGGTTTTCTTACTGTTACCTAAGACATAAAGTACACTTTTTCCTGGATAGCATATCACATATGATGAATTAAGACACATTAAGAATTGTACACTCCTGTGTCAAACAGGGTTGGAATATTTAGTGACAATTAGCAAAGCATCCATGAAATCATACTGACAAAGATATTTTGTCTGTAATCAAAAACTAATGTTTTACAGCAGAGTCTATTTTCTCCTTTGTCATTAGGAGTTGAAGTGTGATTTTTTTCCATGTTGGTATGATGACCAGTTTTCAGACTTAATTTCTTTTAAAATGTACTCTGAATTTGTGAAATGTGTTCTCAGTGTATCAGCCACTAAATACATAGATGCTATTATCTGTTATTTTATTAAGCACATCCTTCAAGACTGAAAGGAAAAGTGAACCTGACTGCAGGGCAGCAAGATGCATTCATGTAGAAATTGCTTTGTTCATGTGTTTCATCTTCTCACCTCAGGGAGTGACATCTTTGCAAAGATGGCTGCCATCATCCCTCCCATCTGCATCCTCGTTGATGATTCCCTAGAGACATGCCTGCCAGTTACACACAGCCTTTCCAGGAGAGGAAATATGCACTGGAATATGATCCCACGGTTACACATGACAAATTTTATTGTTATCACCGGATGTGCCAGTATCAGACTAAGCAACCTGATATCTGGATGGGTTGATCTTATTGAGAGCACTGTGAAGATCAAACTAAGGCTGTGGGAGAAATAATGAAGAACAGATGCACTCCATGAAACTATTTTTAATACTTTTAAAAAAATAGCTATAAAGTCATGGACAATCAGAACCCATTACAACTGAGAAACACACAAGATCTCCTTCCAAAATGTGAATTTTTTTTTTAATTATTGATTTTCACATGTACTATAGATTTTCAGGTTTGAACTTGAATATTTTTTCTATTTTTGGATAACAAATTATTCAATTTATTTCGGATTGCCGATGTTGAAAAACTAGCTAATGGAATTCAAATCGCATCTTTCTAAAAATTTGAAACAGAATGAGATTAATTATGAATATTCAGCTATCACATCTCAGATTTATTTTTTATTATTCTTAACACCCACATTCTGTCATTGCTGATTTTTCTACTTTTCTCTACATCTACCCATGACTCATTTGTCACTTGCAAATCTGAAGCATTTAATTTTAGACATTTGTCTTCTGAGAATCAGTCATAAATACTATAAGAGCTGACAGCCTTTTAAGACAAAAATGTCACCTCCCTCCAGAGATGTTGAGCCTTATTCTCCATGCTCTTATCTTCCTATTCTTCCACTTATTTCTGCAGAGGTAGTCTTAATTCACATCAGCCTCAATGAAGAATCAGTTAGATAATTTCAAGGCTTAACAAAGAACACCAGTTAACTAGGAGCAATGGATTCAAAATGTTCATTTGTGCTGTAGTAGTGTATTTTCAGCAAGTACTATTTTAAGGGAATTTGCACCTCCTGCAGCAGAAATGAATAAATGTCAGGCCAAAGAGAAAATATAAAACCAATATTAACCAGTTTTACTTTCTTAGAAGTAGAAGCAGACTTTTAAGCAGGGACTAAATGTGTATGATGACTGCTTCAACCATTTGCATCATTTGTCTTGTAAATAATTTTAATTTTTCCATGATGTTTTCTTTCCCCTGCTTTAAAATTGAGCTAGTGAATTCTTGTTTTGCTGTGATATCCAGGAAAAAACCTGCTGGGATATCACAGCTATTGTGGAGCTTCGCCAAACGAGTGAGCCTACACAAACTGGCATGGGTCAAATGTTACCATATAAAATGTTCTTGACACGTTTTAAAAAGGTACATTTTTATCATATTGCTCACAATAAATTGTATATGGGATTTCTTTGACTGTATATAAAGGTGGTCAGGCTGAGCCTGTCTAGAAGAAACAGAACTCCATGAAAACCAAGCCCAGATCCTATTCATTCTCATAGAATCACAGAATCAACTAGGTTGGACAAGACCTTTGAGATCACCAAGTCCAACCTATGACCTAACACTACCTTGTCAACCAGACCACAGCAATGAGTGCCACATCCAGGCTTTTCTTAAACACCTCCAGGGATGGTGACTCCACCATCTCCCTGGGCAGCCCATTCCAATGCCCAATCACTCCTTCTTGAAGAACTTCTTCCTAATCTCCAGCCAAAACCTCCCCTGGTGCAGGTTAAGATCTCTTGTCCTGTCAGTGAGTGCCTGGGAGAAGAGCAGCTTTAACCTCCTTTTAGTTACTTGTAAAGAGTGATAAAGTCTCCCCCGAGCCTCCTCCCAGGCTAAACAACCCCAGCTCCCTCAGCTGCTCCTCATAGGACTTGTGCTCCAGACCCTTCCCCAGCTCCACTGCCCTTCTCTGGACATGCTCCAGCACCTCAATGTCCTTCCTAAGTTGGGGCACCCAGAACTGGACACAGCACTCAAGGTGTAGCCTCACCAGTGCTGAATACAGGGGAAGAATCACTACCCTGGTCCTGCTGGCCACACTATCACTGATAGAGGCCAGGATGCCATTGGTCTTCTTGGCCATGTGGACACCCTGCTGGTTCATGTTCAGTTGCTGTCAACCAGCACCCACAGCTCCCTTTCTGCCTGGCCGCTGTCCAGCCACTCTGTCCCCAGCCTGTAGTGATTCACAGGGTTCTGGTGACCGAAGTGCAGGACTCAGCACTTGGTCTGTTAAACCTCACATTGTTGGATTTGGCCCACCTATCTAGTCTGTCCAGGTCCCTCTGCAGAGCCCTCCTATCCTCCAACAGATCAACACTTGCACCCAACTTGGTGTCATCTGCAGATTTGTTACCGGTAAACTCGATCCCCTCACCCAGATCATCAATAAACTAGCACATCACAGATTATCCTGGCTGGTATAATACACCCAGATTTTTCTTAAGAAAGCGTCAGTGCCTCCACAATTTTACTTAATAATTGAGTGATAACAATGCTTTGAGACCATAAGAAAACAGGTCTTTTTTCAAGTGGATTGCCTTAGAAAAAGGTAAGTCTTGAGGGCCATGGAAGACAATACAGGAAAAAGAACAACATCTGAGGAACTGAGGGAACGGCATCAAAGTGCATCTGTTGAGGTGTCTTCCACTATTCCCAGATAGCTACTGATGTAAAGATACCGAATTCAAAGTGTTGACAAAGGAAGATAGACAGAGAGACACAAAAGAGTGGGAACAAGGGAATATGGGGAAAAGCAATTGTGGGCCTAGGCAGGAGTGTGCAAACAAGTAAAAGAACTCAAGACAACAGGAATGAAATGCCATTAATGAGGGTTAAAGCAAAATTCAAAAAGAAAGAGGAGGAAGGAGAGATTGGGAAGGTTAGCAATTTGCCCTTTATGTTGAGAGTATTGGGAATGCACAGAGCTCTAGGAATGGACATGAGCCAGCTGGCAATTTTCACATTAGGACTGGTGGGCAGACCATCATGGGTGACAATGCAGTGGGCCTCTGCTACAGCCCACTTGTTAAAGAAGTAGATGACGTGTTCTTAATGTAACTGGTTGTTAGCCTGCGTGAAAATTTATGAGCTCTTCAGAGGCCCTGGGTGTGTGAAGGCTTGCAACCAAAGTACACTGACACTTCCATTTTAGTCATCAGTAGCGACTGCATTAAAGTTATAAAAGTGACGGCTACCCAGTATAAAAATAGGCCTTTTGTTCTTGCGCAGTAGTCAGGTACACTAAAGGCAGACTGAGACCTGCTCCAAATGTCTTTGCGGCCTCATGGCTATCTTTCCACTCACTCCAGCAAGAGCTGAATAATAAATATTGCACCAAAGATGTTCAAGGCAGGCTCATCTTGCAATATATTCATAACAATGACATTTGACTGAGCTGCAATGGGCCATGAGTCACGAACTGCTAGATGTAACAGTCTGATAACAAAAAATGTTACACACATAATAAGGAGAGGGGGGTGGGATAGGAATGCTGTGCAGAATAAGTAAAAGTTATATGCCTGCAAAAACCACAGAAACAAAAACATTATCTGGCCATAAATGCACTAAAAGGTCTGAAAGCAGTGAAATTTTAAAGACTCAGTAAATCAAGAATGCAGGAATTGCCCACTCAGCCACTTGAGGTAGTTAGGTGATACCTAACTATTCTAAAGCTCAGAAATTACAGGCTGGTAAAAGCTTCCTGTTTTGCAATAGATTTGAGTGTTATCTATAAGTTTCCTAAGTACAGTCCCAAACAGATTCAATTCTCTACTGCCCATGACCAAGCACAGCTCTGTAACAACTCCTTAACCACAGACTCATGAATGTAACCTTTAAACAAAATCTTTTTAGTTACCGGAATTAAACTACTGGCTCAACCAGGAGTGCAGATCATCAGGCAAATTCCTGGTGATGAGGCAGGTCTGAGGTCAAGCCATGAAAGCAGCCTTCTGGTTAGGGTCTTGATGAACAGAGCCCACGGCCAGGCAGGGCTGTGGCTGAGCTGGAAATCAGCAGTCCTCTGATACAGCTCGGGCAGGGACTGAAGGCCCTGGGCTAAGCTGAAATCAGGCTCCCAGGCCCACGGACAGAGGTGTAGACAGAGGCCCAACAGGAGGTTGGTCAGGACAATTAATGTCTAGTAGTGCCCTGATCATAGAATCACAGAATATCCTGAGCTGGAATGGATCCATAAAGATCACTGAAGTCCAGCTCCTGTTAAGATCCTTCACCAGCAGTAATCAATTGAATGATTCACCATGCAGCTAAAAATTGCATATAATGAACACAGATTAATATCTGCTGGACACTTTTGGTCAGAGACCTAAAAATGATCAGTATCATTTCAGTTTTCATTTAGCAATTACAGATGTGGGACCAGCTTCATGACTATTACGAATTAGGAAGGAAGCTGAGACACAATTTATGTTTTACAAAGGTCGTTTTCTTGTGGTTTTTTTTTTTTTGGTTATATATTATAAAACACTATAAAACATTGTGAGCCACTACACATGAGAGAATTGCAGTTTTACAATAACTGCCTGTTCCATGCTTAAAGGTAATCTTGAATACGTATAATTTTTATTTTGCTACTTAAGTTGTTGAAATACAAATGCTCCATAAAATGCTGACCCTGTTAAAATCAATGACAATCATTGTAATTCCCCTTTTTTAGAGTTAGGTTTTCAGTTTTTCATTCCTCAATACTTTACTGAAAATCAATGGTTACCATAGGCAACTCTTTCTACATTGACATCTGGCTCAAAGTTTCACTAAAATATTGTTAAAATGTTGGACAGATGGATTAACTGAGACCAAACATTACCCCATATAAATTAACCCTACAAGTATAATGAAAGCCGTCTTTCATACATGCTACTATAAAGCTTTTGTTAATAAGAATTCCTCTTCTTGGATACTCAAAATGAAGTATTGTTCATTGCCATATGGCTCACATTAAATACAAGGAAACAAACAAAAACACAGTAAGTCTTTGACATTTTAATGACTGTGGATCAGCTACTTCTACCAGAAGCTGCTCTATTGGCTAATTACACTCACTGGTAAAAACATTAATTTCAGCTCCTGCCTTTTTTCCTCAAACTTTGAGTTCAAATCTTGGTGCTGGAAAAGGTTATATGCATTATCTATAGCCCTTAAAGACCTCATCTGAGATGAGGGTCCCTTTGGCATTTCATAATTAGAATATGAAAGAAAGATTTTGAATAGGATTGATTACACAAGACAGAAATAGAGAAATGCTAAAAGTGAATGGACATCAGAGCATCTCCATTTTAGGATAGGGAATTTTCTTCTGTAGGGGAAAAGGCTTTTATAGGATCCATGCTGGTGGTCTAGCTGGCTCCAAGGGCTAGTCAATAAAATCATGCACAAACACAAACTTCCCATTAATCTTAACTTTTAGAATGCACGTGGGTTACTGAATGGTGCTGATGCCTTGTAGAGGCTGCCCTGGAACAGAGGCTAGACAGAGTGAAAGGATAAAGGGCAGGTATTTATTGAAAGGCCTTCACAGGGTACACCTTGGGCTGTGCAGGAGTCTCGCGGGGACTACACCCAAGACGGACGACAGTCACACGTTTTTCGGACAGATATAAGTTTTGTACATTTGCATATCAGAGGTTCATTGTCCAGTTACAGCTTCAGGCAGTGGAGTCCCATTCTCCCAGTTTGCGCCCCCCCCCCAACTCACGTTTGTTTACATTTCTCGGGGCCTGAAACAGGGAGGTGTCCTTGATTCTCAGGCCTAGAGAGGAATTGTTGTGTCTGACCAAAATGGGAAAAGCAGTTGCTAATACTCTATATGGAGTTTAGAGTTACACACTAAAGAATTGCAGGATTACATATATATGAAAATATAAAAGCTAAACTCCTAAGGCATCAGTGCCAGCTCCTACTGCTACCAGAAGTATTTGTAGGTTTGCAGTAGTTCATAGGATCTTCTCTCCATCTCCATTTGAAAAGCAAAGATTTGCTATTGAATATAGATGAGACAGAAAATATCTTTACAGTACAGTATTGTGTTAAATGTAAATTAGGTCTCTTTAGAAGGAGAGACATGGTGATCAGACTTCAGAATCACTATCTAACTGAAGATGATACTGGCTCATGCAGAATGGGAGTAATTAATTCAAGTATATGAAAGTTAAGTGAAAGACTGACGCATATGGTAAGAACCAAGACACCACTGGACTGCTGCCTACCATGATGTCAGGGTACTACTTTGTACCAGAAGAGATGTCCAGTGAAATGAGGACAAACCCACAAAGCAACATTATTATCTAATTATGAACATTCTCCTGAGATCAGGCGAACCATGGCTGGCACCTTTGCTTGTAGTCAGTCCCATATTACAGGGAGGGAAAATAATAAATCTTTGTGAATGGACAAACTGAGCTCGAGCATCGTGGACTTATGGCAACATATCTACAAGAAATGGAGTACCATTAAAATATTTCTTACACTAAAACACTATTAAAAGATAATATTTTAAGGCTCTAGGTGATCCCACATAAATATTTGGAAAGATTTGGAGAGATTCCAAGAGAAAAAATACTGTTTTCAGTAACTGCAAGCACAATGATTTTCCTAAATACCAGTGTTGAGAAAACGAGGAGTAGATGTCATGTGAATCTGATGGTGATGAAGACAGCTGCACAGACATATGGCGGGGGCTTCTAAAGGCTCAGACTCTAGGTAACATACCAACAATTCCAACATGGAAGTCTGCCCCCATCGTTCTCTGTACCCACATTTTCACTCTGACAGATACACACAGAGAGAAAAGGATCTATTAACTGTCTCCTTGATCTCTAGTGAAAAATGATTTTGTCTGTTTTTTTCCCAGAATAACTTACAGTTTTTAAAATAAAACCAATGGAACTGGAAAAGATTACATCTATACTTCAGAAAGGTTTTGAAAAGATAAGCATACACCTCCAAGGAACACAAATACTTTCAGCACTGACTTGCTCTTCATGGAATATTACTTGGACATGATGAAGGAAACACGCACGAGAAATGCAAGGTAGGTAAGAAATGGGTTCAACAGAACATAGCGATATGTGCTGAAAATAGAACTATTCATTTGAGGGGCAAGTCTTAAAGATCTTCAAAGATCCATTTGAGAATGAGTCTTTTCTTAATATTTTCACTGATGACCTGGACACAAAAAAATACATGTACTAATTACTGTTTGCTGATGTAAAACTGTGAAGCAGTAACAGTCTTGGCCAAGGACCAGAATATCATACACAAAGAGCTCTATGGCCTTGAGGACTGAAGTAATAGAAACTGGATTAAATTTTAATACTGCAGAATACAGTGTTATGCACTTGAAGGCTGCTATGAAATATAGACAACTGGAGGCAGTATAGAAAAAGGATGGCAATCAAAGGATACCCAAGACACCCATTTGATACAGCTTTGAAAAAGACAAATGAAATTATATGATACATCAGGAAAACTATTTCCAGTAAAGAAAAGAAAGTATAAATGCTATTGTATAAAGCACTTTTGGTGTTGCAGTACAAATGCAGTGTATACTTCCAAACCTCTATGTTAAAACAGATACAAACTGAATCAGGTGCAGAGAATTCTTTAAAGATAATTAAAAGAATAGACAGATTCTCTGTCTTCCGAGGGAAGACCTAGAGACACTGGCACACTTACACCGGGAAAAAAGAAAATTAAGACAATTATGATACCACATATGCATTGGGCTTGCAGGGCAAGATTTTGATAGTGGGAGGGCTACAGGGGTGGCTTCTGTGAGAGACTGCCAGAAGGTTCCTCCATGTCCAACAGAGTCAAGACCAGCCAACTCCAAGACAGACAGGCCACTGGCCAGGGCCAAGCCCATCAGTGATGGTGGTAGCACATCTGGAATAAAAGATTTAAGAAGGGAAGAAAACAAATCTGCAGAGAAACAGCAGCCAGAGAGAGCAACAGCTCTGCAGACACCAAAGTCACTGGAGAAGGAGGGGGTGGAGGTGCTCCAGAGCTGAGGTTCCTCTGCAACCAGTGATGAAAAGCATGGTGAGGCAGCTGGGCCCCTAAAACCTATGGAGGTCCATGGTGGAGCAAAGATCCACTTGCAAAACCACGGAAAACCCCACATCGGAGCAAGGGCATGCCTAAAGGAGGCTGTGGTCCCTTCGGAAGCAGGCTTCTGTCAGGACCTGTGGACCCATGGAGAGAGGAGGCCACACTGAAGCAGTTTTGCTGGGAGGACTTGTAACCCTGTGGGGGATCCATGCTGGAGCAGTCTGTTCCTGAAGTACTGCACCCTGTGGAAGAGATTCATGTTGGAAGAGTTCATGAAGAACTGCAGTCCATGGGAAGAACTCACATTAGAGATGATCGTGGAGGGCTTTCTCCTAGGAAGGATCTCATACCAGAGGAGGTAAAGAATGTGAGGAGTAATCACACCCCCCATTCCTTGTCCCTCTGTGCTGTTTTGGGGAGATAAGTAAAGAAAATGAGGAGTGAAGGTGAGCCCAAGAAGATAGGAGGAGTTCGGAGAGGTGTTTTAAGATTTAGTGACATTTCTCATTATTCTACTCTGATTTGTTTGGTAATAAATTAATTTCCCCAAGTCAAGTCTGTTTTGTCTTTGACATTAATCGGTGACTGATCTCTCCCTGCCCTTATCTTGACCCATGAGCTTTTTGTTATATTTTCTCTCCCTGTCCAGCTGATGAGTGGAGTGATAGAGCACCTTGGTGGGCACCTGGCATCCAGTCAAACCCACCACAAGATCAGAGAGCAGAGCACCAGCAAGGAGAGATCAATCTAGGTTAAAGAATACTGGCAAAAGGACAAATGGATTCATAATGGCCACAAATACTTCGGCCAGAATTAGGAAGGGGCTCCTAGTTTAATTGGTAAAATGCATTTTTGCAAGAGCCTTCCAACAAAAGTAGTGAGCACTAAAAATATCACTCACTTCAAAATGCATCTTAAGTTGTCCATGAAAGGGACTCTAATATGTTCTATGATATGATTTCTGAAAACAGCTGGAGGCTAAACCTAGTGACACAGAGATCATTTCAGTCCTCTTCCTATTTTCGTATGACTATTCAACAATTAATCCATACATGCATATGCTCCACCTTACAGGAGAGATTATCGACTATGCTTGGCATCACAGTTGGTGCAGCCATGAAAGAAATACCTGTGTTGCTCCTGCAACTTCACTTGACTGGTCAACTAAGTGAGTTAAAGGGATAAAAACTCCTTGTTGAACCTCTCACTAGCTGACATTTAACACGTTTCTTCCCTCACCCAGAAGTCTCAGCCTATTTCAAATCACCTTATTGCATGAACACATACATGTCATCAATTACTGTTTTCTATAGCTTGGTGATGAAAAAAAAAATTACAGGAACACTTTGAAAAAAAAAAGTTTTGTGTGAAGGCAAAATCTTTCTTGCCCTGCACTTAGTTCACTGCACAGAAAGTTAGATGAAATAAAAAATGCTATCCCAACAGTAACAATTCATAATGACAACAAAATTAAATGACTGTCTTTGTAAATTCAAAGGTCATTTGCAAGGTTTCAATAGCACCTTTTATAGCCTTTACTGATGAAAATAATCCAGCCTTTTCAACATCAGGAAACGGGGAATGAAAGGGCAAATGAAATTAGTCTAATTTCCATGTATTGCCAGAATATTCTTTACAAATTAAAATATTTCAGTTTAACTTTTTTTATAAGAAAAGCAAAATCAGCTACTTGAGAAACATGCTTCCTTACAGATAATCTGTTACAGATTCAGAATACATTTTTTATTAATCAAAATCTGTTCTGCCCTCTGTGGTTCTGCCTCTATCATGGGTTCTGAGAGCATCTGTTATTTCCTGGGTGCAAGTACATGTGCCTGGGTCCACACCAGCATAAGCATTACTCATTTTGTGTGTATTGTTTCCAAGGAGGAAGACATTTAAGGGAAAGGTCTGGAGGACAATCACAGAATACTCCTCTCTCTTGGCACCAGCAACCTAAATGTGCTTAACCTGGCCTTCCAATTCAGGGACTATTTTCCTAATCATGGGAAACTTAGTAGAATCAATGTTTGCAAATTGTGGATTACTATACTGCTTCTTCTCACTCAGAAATATAAAATTTCTGTCATATATATTATTGTGTATATATATATATATACACACATACATATATAAAAAATATTGTTTCTCTGGCCAGAGCAAATGTACAATGATAATTGATACAATGATACAATGTACAATGATAATACAAAGTAATGCTAAAATAATTTTCTTGATGCGTTGTGGAAGTGAATTCAGAGAACTTTCTCGTGACTGCCTTAGTATTGCTATATAAAAGGAACACAAATATTTTTTGTCACAGTAAAAAGATAAGCACACGACTGAAAAGTATCACTTCCCAAGACATACCAATAACCTAAGTATCCAGAAGTGGTGGGTTCTAAGAGCTACTAATACTATGAGAGTCTAAAAAAAGCAATTCGTCAGTATAGACAGAGCTGCTGAGACCTAGGATTCAGGCTGAGAAACCAAGCACCTATGAAATGCCAGTAACACTGTGAGCCATCACAGCAGAAAGGAATGGTGAGAGTGGAAACAGTATGTTACCAACAGATTCCAAAAGACACAATTTCATAGGCTGCTTTCAGACGACCAAATATAAATGGGCAAAGGTCATTCATACCAGGGATCCAAAGGCACTTGGACTGATCAAATAATTTATTTCATATGCTAGTAGCTAGAGAATCTGGTTTGCAGACAGAAAGGGACATTGTCATATGGACCTTGACACTGTAAATGTAATCAAGTACAAAAGGGATTGAAAGGCAAATGGGAAGATAAGAATCTCTAGAACAAATGAAGAAAAAGTGCAGTTTTACCTACTGTTATTGTAACAATATATATTTTCATCAGATTTTTAACCTTGCATAAGATTTATTTCCCAGCTGGTATGCATCAGGTGTGTTGCAACAGTGCGGTCCATGGGAAGAGGACCTGACTGCTGGCATACAAGACAACCAAGCAAGACGATTTTTACTAGGACTGGAGTCAACACTTATTTTTACAATTCAGAAGTGGTAAGGACTAGCACAGAATAGTAAAAGCAGCAATAGAAGCATCTATTTCCTCCTACTACTCTACATTTGGGGAAGTATTTAGCTTAATAATTTATGAATATTCATCAATTCCTTAGATAGCGACTAAGGCTCAGAATATCCATGTCTCAGATAACGAAAGTGTCAAAGCCTAAGGCTACATTGCTAGCAATTTCCATTGGCAATATTGAATTCAGGGACCACCATAAAGTTACTGCTGCAGAAAGAATCAAATTTTAGCACAGCTTTTTTTGGATATTGACAGTGACAGAATCTTTCAACTGTATATCATAATTCAGAGCTGCTCTAGTAGTATGAATTTAATTTAGCAAAAGCTAGCCTCTGTGAGATGAATATCATATTTCAAATATGACAACATATCATATTTTAAAACTGAACAAAGTCACAGCTTTCCTATTATAGGAAGTTTAACAAGTATGAAGTAAGCTGTATCACTCCTTGAGAGATGTTTCTTCAGCATCGACTCCCACAGAATACTCCTGCAGTGCTTCCTCATTCCCATATCTAACTTCATGAGCCAATAGGACATCTATTCCTAGAGTAGTGGTCACCAGAATCTAAGACAGGGAATTAGAAAGTGTTGGAGAGCCTGAGTAAAATTTGAATTTATGCAAAATCTATTCAGTTACAATATGCCAGAAGAGAACCATGTGAATTTTTACAAACACCATCAAGTTTTGCAAGACACAAGCAAGCAAAAGAGATTTCCTCTAAACAAATACTGATGGAAGACACAAATACATAAATCTTTTGGACAAACAGACAATCAACTATGAGAATTTTTTTACATTCCCAGCCCATCATAAGTTTTTCTTGAAAACACTGTAAAGATAACATATGTAATATAAAATCCTGATCTCTATAAGACAGCAACTGATTTCCTGCAATAAACTGACAGGCTACAGTCTAGGACTTATCACTGTGAAAAATATTTTAAGCAGTTCTTTTTTATCACCCAAATCATCTTGACCCAGTTTATGCAGAACTGCCACAACTGCAATGCTTAAAATGTAAACTCAAACTATAAGTTTTCTTATTCTCTCCCAACATTCAGAAAAACGATAAATTCTTTCCCAGTTTGTAAATAGATACGAAATTGTCTCAGGCCAACATTGTACGTGGCACTTTTTTTGAAAACAAATCATAGGGATACCCCAATATTCTTTTTTTAAAAATTTTTGAAGGTTAAAAATACAATATTGAATACAGATAGAACAACATTCCAAAAGGACAGAGTCTCCTTAAGACATGCAAACCAGTGCAGGATTTGTGGTAGAAATAGCAGTATAGGTTTCCACAGTAATGATTCAGTCATTATGACTGTGAACTGCTATCCTGCTCACATTAGTGAATTATGCTGCAGTTAGAGTCATTCAGTGGCTGGATCTGTCGTGGGGGACATTTACTTCATGGCTGGGCTATTACCACAATTTATATAGCAGACATACCTGCTTTTAGCTCATTCATATAACAAAGCAGTCTTTAAACAGGTTTGTAACCTGAAACAATCATCCATTCTAACACCTAAACCTTTCATGTGCAGGACTAAATACTGTATTGAACTGCTATTTTTAAGGCTCTGATGAGAGTAATAAGACACCATCTCACAAACTCTAACTGGTTTGTCCTCCAAGGGACATGTATTTGAGTAAGGATAGCAAAAAACAGACTCTAAACTGAGCCTGAGTTAAGGCCAAACAGCAGGAATCCATTCCATTTGCAGGTGAAGTCAAGACTTAGATTTTCATTTGATAATGTAAATATCTAGGGGTCTTACAGATGCTTTAGACACCCTTAGACTACATTAGACTACTTGTTCTCTTCAGAGATACAAACACATCTGTACACAGCTCAATGTTCTCAAAAGAGGAACAACTTGGCTACATTTGTGGTTGCAGAGTTAGCTTACACTCAACACAGGTTGTTTCATGAATCTGTTACTCTCTGCAGAAAAATTACTTAGGGAAGTAAACACAGACTCTCTCTTCACTTTTCCTCAGCACCTGTGTGAAACTGATCCTCCACTCCATTATTTTCTGTTCATACATGATTTTTTCCATTCAGTAAATATCTGTTTAAAGGAATATTATTTAGGGAGTCTTAAAGAGTACCAACCACTTGACTGGAGCCACTGATTTGCCTCATGCATGCAGATATTTGACCAGAAATTGCGTAAGCATTAGCTTTGAAGACCAAATAGCAAAGTCCATTCTTTTGGAGGCCCTGTATACCTATATTTTTAGTATTTTTGCTTTCAGTGGAAGGACATATTTTCCAGGGGGCACATACAGGAGCTACAGTTCCTGCTCAAACCCATTTGCTCTGCACAGATTGATGTGCTCTCCATGTCATACTACAGAGGATGTGTTGTGCTGTTCAATAGCACCCTTATTCACATCCTGACTGCATCCAGTCCTGCTGTGTAGCAGTACTGTGTGAACAGATTGCTTTCATGACAGTTTTGAAACTCTGAGGGAGCCAGTTTGAATTGCAATTTTATTTTTAACCATCCTACGAGGGATGTCTACAATCTAAGACACGACTGTCTCCGACATGATGCCAGGGTAAATAAGTGGATGCTTCTGAATGCTTACTTTATATAAAAGGCAAGCCATGATCCCAGAGAGATTCAGAGTCCTAGTACTCAGTTTGAAAAAAACTCATGTCGTTTTTTTAGTTCACAACTTCTTTCTCTTGTGGTAACTACATAAAAATGTGATGAATTCAGGAAACTGCTTCAAAAACTATATGGAAGTATCCACATTCAGCTTGAATTCTGGATTCCTGGATAACCAGAGTAGTATGACTCAGAGGACTGGCTAAGCTTCCCAATCACCTGTTTCACAAAAGTACTTCAAGTACTTTTAAAACATTTTCAACTACAATTGTGTGATTATTTTAGCCCTTTGCACTTGCACTGTGAAATGCTCAAATTAAACAAGACCAATTAAGCACATTCTTTTTGTACAGGATGATACTTATCTCGAGTGGTGTAATTGGCACTTTGGTTATGTGTACACTGTGTAATGCAGTGCAATACAGAGATATCCAGCCTAACAGGAAAGAACACAATCATGGTAATTACAACAAGAGTGCAGACAATGTGGAAGGGAGGAGAACTTCGAGCAAAATTAACTTCCAGAACAAAACCTTCTATAGCATCCACACTTGGACTGCTCTAAACAGCTTTAGAATATTTTTAAGAGTGAATAAATTAAAGTGCCATGCAGTAATTGTCTTTGATAGACAAGAAAAAACCTTTGTATCTCATTACTGGATCCTACTACAGCAGATTCATTTTAATCAATGGATTCCATTCTCCTTTACCAGACAGAAACTCACATCTTCCAGAATAAATGGCCACCTGATTACACAGTCTCTAGGGCCTTATAGCTCTGTCCAGGCAGTTATTATCCAATCAAGGTTTCCATGACAACTTTCTTTGGTCACAATGGCCACCAAGTAAAGCCATTCATTTAAAGTGATAGGACACATTTTGGTTCAAAGAGAGATGCAACGAACTTTCACTTTCCATCTTATTCTACCTGTTCTGAAGGATACTCACAAGGGATTCCCAATTTCTTTAGCCACATGTTGTATTCTCCACTGGACTAAGGCTCCCACAAAGTGAAATCCATTTTTCACTTGTGGACTAAGGCTCCTACGAAGTGAAATTCACTTTTCACTTGTGGAACAGTTCAGTGAAATTCAAAGATATTGTCAGGACTGAATAGGAGAGAGCAAATAAATGAATCACATAGAAATAAGATCACATGAACCAACTACATGTATGTAAGACATGCGAGATACCAATTTACCTCCTTTTTTGAAAAAGCACATGGGCTCATTCAGCAGCTGTGCTGCATCCCTCTAGAGGCAATATCACACAGGCAGAAAGAACACACTACCCTGGAGAAGGATTTCTGAGAAAGTCAAGGAGTTAGCAATTAGCTACAAATTCCTTAATTAATGAAGAATAAAATTATGACACTAACTAATCTTGTGGTTATAGACTGATTTAAGAATTGCTGATAAGTACGACTATTAGTCAGCAATGAAACCATATCATACACTATTTCATTTGCTTTAGAAAAGATGAAACTGTAAGAGGTTAATGTTCTTTCTGATTTGTAGAAATTTAACTGCTTGCCTCCTCTTACTGTTAGTAGCTATGTGGTTAAATCACCTTGCCTCATTTTAAAGAAACAAAAATAGAGATTTTTTTAAAAATTATTTCAATTCTTAATGTCACTCACAACAAAACTCTCCATTTTTTTGACATCTTGGGTTTTGCCTTATACTACAAAAAACACTTAATTACCAATACCAGACTATACTAAGATGATGAGTGTGCCATCAGCTGTAGGATGATGACAATGGTCCTTTGGGCTTTACAGCTGTTTCCAGGTGCATGTGCACACTATAATAACTGTGTAATAATCCTGCCTTCTTCAAATTATGTTTCTTCTGGCTCATTTGATTAATTCTGGATTTTAAAATATTTTTTCCCAAAAAATGAAGCAAAATCAAAAACTATTTTACATAGAATGTTAACTTAAATGTTGCAAAGATATACATTTGGGGGAGTCAAAAAGGAGGAAAAACATATTAGTCATATCACAAAGCAAAGCTAATATATTAACGGTGAATATGAGAGAAAACAATGGCAAAGTTAAATGATAGCTTGTTACAAAGTATAAATCAAATTTTATATAATTTTCTTATGACTCTAGCAGATGGTCACCTCTCACATAACTGACTGAGCATGGAGCCTGCTTTGCACTGGAGTCCCTGCCCGCTCCATGGGACGCTCTATTGAGCGCGCCCTCAGCAAATTTGCTTGTGACGCCAAGCTGCACGCTGCAGTTGACAGGCTGGAGGGAAGGGATGGCATCCAGACGGACCTTGGACAGGCTTGAAAGGTGGGCCTGTGAGAGCCCCACAAAGTTCAACAGGGCTAACTGCAAGGTCCTGCACCTGGGTTGGGGCAATTCAAAGCACAAGTACAGGCTGGGCAAGAATGGACTGAGAGCAGCCCTGAGGAAAAGGACTTGGGAGTGTTTGTGGATGAGGAGCTTGACTTGACCTTGTAACACGTGCTTGCAGCCCAGAAAGCCAATCACATTGTGGGCTTCATCAAAAGCAGAGTGGCCAGCAGGTCAAGGGAGGTGATTCTGCCCCTGTTTGGTTCTTCTGAAATGCCACCTGGAGTGCTGCATCCCGCTCTGGTGTCCTCAATATAAGAAGGACAAGGACCTGTTGGAGCAAGTCCAGAGGAAGTCCATGAAGATGATAAGAGGGCTGGAGTGCCTTTCCAACGAAGACAGGCTGAGAGAGTTGGGGTTGTTCAGGTTAGGAAACAGAAGGCTCCAGTGAGGCCTTAGAACAGCCTTCTAGTCCCTAAAACGGGCCTACAAGAGAGACAGAGAGGGACCTTTTACACAGGCATGTTGTGATAGGACAAGGGGGAATGGCTTCAAATGGACAGAAAGTAGGTTTACATTTGGTATTAGGAAGAAATTCTTTACTGTGAGGGTGATGATCACGGGCGTAAGCTGCCTAGAAATGCTGTGGATGCCTCATGCCTGGAAGTGTACGTACTTGAACGTACACATGACTGACAACAGAAACTGAGCACCTAATAGGTACCAATTTGAAAAAATCAGTAGTGTTTAAGTGGTGTATTTAGGTGTTTAAGTGAGTAGGTGACACTCTGAAGACACTGAGACTTTAAAAAGTTTGCATTAAAAAGGAGTGGGGTTTAGAACATTTTAGTAATACCAAAGATTTTTTCCATACTATTAATGCACCATGGTCCAATTATAGAGAAAGCACAATTAGTAATTCAACAAGAGTCTCTACAAATCCTTCTTGCAACATCCATCTCATCTGCTGCTCTTCATTCCTCCCCTTTCCCTTAATTAGCTCCCTCTAGTTACACAGAATTATTTGACTGATAGAATCAATGTAAGAAGTTTTGCTATTCTTTTAAGCCAGCCTTGTCACTGTAACAAAACAAAAACAAAGATTTGCAACTGCCATATAAAAAAGTGCATTTTCTATGATGAGGTCCCTCCCTAGCTTCCTCCTTTTCTTTATCAGATGAAATTTTACACCTGTTGTCTCTCTGATAGGCAACGAATGGGGGAGCAGGTAAGTAAAAAAGAAAATGGAACAAATAAGGGAAAAAATAAGGAAATTATGCAGGAGAAAAGCAGTTATGTTGAGCTATATTGTGTTTTGTGGGGTACTACAAATGCTTTAAGCTATATCCTACTAAACAATCCAAAATCTTTAGAATTTTTTTGCATTTAGATCTGTTGAAAGCTAGGGATTAAATGGCCAGGAGGCAGGTACAGCTGAGACCCTGCAACCCATCAGCCAATGCTGATACCTTGGTGAGAGCACACTATATAAGAGAACAAGCCTCCTAGTAGGAAAGCATACTGCTTTTTTCACAGAGTAACAGCTTTTTGGCCTACTTCGGGGTTTTGGGGGTTTTTTGTGACCTGCAATGGTAAGAATTTTCATTAGGAGTTGTTTGTTTTATTAATCTGCTGGCATGTGTAATTTAATAAGAGGGTTTTATTCCCTTTTGCTCTAAGAAAAGTAGAAGAATAAGGAGCTTGTTTTACAATAGCTGGTGTATTTATCTTTTTGCTGAGAAAGCAACAACTGCTGATTAGCAGAGGTACTAGTTAAGCTGTCTTGAGATTGAGTACTATGAAGAATATAAAAAAAAAAAAGTCAAATGTAAGAGAGCTGACTGGCAAGATCTGGGTTACTCGGTAGAACTGAAACAATTTGGCTCTAAACATAACGCAAAATTGTTTGTGCTCTGAGGCATCTTGTATGTAGTGTTCTTAAGCTTATAACATTTTTTAAAATAGAACATGTAATTCCAAAATTATTTTCTTGTGTAAATACAAAATAACATGCAATGAGGATGAAGAGAGACACTGTCCTATAATTTTTCACCAATGCAACATGAATATTCTTCTGCTGTTTGTTGAAAAAAGTGGAGTTGATAAACTTAAGACATTTGTTGGTCTCTAAATAAGAAAACTGATCTCTCTGGGTGTGGAGACATGCATCTGTGTAGTTCCACGAGACTCTTGATGACTTTGGCTTTTTGTGTGGTAGTTTGGGTTTTTTGGATTTTTTTGTTGTTGTTGTTAGTAGGGGACATTTTTTAAGGCTCTTTCTTGTTTTGGGGCACTATGGATTTTTCTTTGAAGGAGGTATGTGAGATTTTTTTAAAGTCTGGCTAACTAGCCAGTACTACTAACTGTTACCTGAGGAGTCCCTAGGAGGGGTGCCATGTTAGCTTGCAAGACAGAGGCAATGCCTGTGTATTTTTATCAGTATATTGTGGAAAAAAAAGTGTTTAAAGCTAGGATTGTGCTGGTAACTAAGTCAGTGGCATATGAAACTGTCAGACTACTATAAGTAGGTGATCAAATGCAGTTTCATTATACTCAAAAATATCCCTAATCCCTAAGAGCTGTGGGCATTTGTGTCTTGTGAAAAGTAGTATATCTCAACAGAGACAAAGCTTAAATTTACAAAATCTCAACAGGGAACTGTGATGATGCTAAAGACAAAATCCTGCTGTGAAAGAAGTATTCATTAACTTTTGGGGCTATTAAGTAGGCTCCTTGAAGATGAGGAAGCATGTCAGACTCATCCTGTGGCGTGAAATGTCTTTTGGACATACTGTATTTGCAGCTTCCCAGTGGAGTCTGTCCTAATTGGGTTACTGCACTAAGGGCAGATTCACATCTGTGAAAGGAGCAGAAAAGCCCAAGACTACAGCATCAAGGGGAAATGTCAGGCTCTGACTTCTCCCACCACCATCCCAGTGAGAGAAGGGTTGTTTCCCAATACTGGGCATAAGCCTGCCTTAGACAGAGCCATCATCTTTGCATATGCTATAACCACGGGTGAGGGCTTTAGACAGATTTCCCTGCTGTGGCACTTGTTTATGGTAGCTTATAGTAACAAGGCAGATGAAAGGTGAATGGGATCACACAAAACAGAGCAGGATGTTTTCTCAGTGCTCCCTATGTTGTGCAATGGCACAGCATAGCAATTCCAGATGAGCATCACAGCTGACTGGTTCCAGGCTGGAAAGAGCAGAGCTGTGGCAGCTCGGTGCTGCACCTGAATTAATTAGTCATGCTTATTGACAGAAAGGGTAACTTATTTGGGAACAGACTGTGCTAATGCTACACAGCTCTAGGCACTGAAGCTGTTAGCTGGGAATGGCACAGTGAGAATATGTGGTATTTTGTGTTACTAGCTAACAGAAGTTTACTGTACTGCTACACTAGAAGCCATATGGAGTGGAAACATCTGAGCAGGTCTGAGGGAAGAATTTTAAATACGAAAACAAATCCAAAGTTGGTGTTATACTTTAGTACTGACTTTAAGACTTACGTTAAAGCCAGTTTTTGTTCCTTTTAATGTTTTGTGGTTGGCAGGGTGCCCAGAAAAATGCAAGAAGAAAGGCTTCTTACAGAAGTTGCTAAATACAATTGGATTGTTCACCCTAAACCATATACTCAATCCTCAAGTTTAGGGACTCTCACAGCAATAATGGCTACAAAAGTTATGATTTGCAAATGTTTTATTGGAAAATCTAGATTACTGCCCCTCAGGATGTTAAAACACAAAACCGGATTTACCCTGCCCCTGAAGACTCTTGCCTGTCAGTTATAGCCAGCAATTCTCTGTCTCTCAGATAATGGGAATATGATCAATTCTCCCAACTGAGCTGCTGAGTTCCTGACTCATTCTATCCTAAGCTGAAGTGACTCAGAGCCAGAATTTTCTACCTCCTCACCACATTATTTGTTGGGGGAGGAAGTCAAAGCATATGTACTAGATAAAATGTTAATATCACCAGCCAAAACTTAGTGGATGCATACTATCTCATTATTTGTATTGACTGTCACCCTAATATCTAGTTACAGCAGAATGTGAATTGCTCTTGATGTGAGGGAACTGTCCCATGAAAACATGGTCCTGAGGTTCTGACACTAAAGACTGGGAGGTGGTGTGTACTAATACAATATGAAAGACATGCCAGTCTTAGAAGTTACCAATGGTAAAGCAATGTGTGCAGGGTTTATCTCACTGGTAAACATGTTTATCAAGTGATTCTTCTTGCATATCAGAAATATGAAACCTAACAAGGGCTATCTACAAAGTAATCATTGGTTTAAAATTACTTGCTGTTAGACTACTTTTATTTTTTTATCTCGGACCAAAAACTTTCCTTTTCATTTATTGCCTCCAGTGGCACCAACTTGACTTGATACTTTTTTTTCTTCCTTACCCATATGCAGTATTTTGTACATATGCGGACAAGAGTTTAAAGTGAATATTATAGATTAAGAGAACCAGAATATCTATATATGAAAAAAGCCATAACCCCCCAAAAAATAGTACCTAGATTGCCTGGTTCAATCTATCCTGGCTCCAATAGCCAATGAGAAATAAAATTGGATTAGGCTTACTAACTCTATGGTTTACTTTCACTAGGGAAAACATTGCTTTGGATAGATATTCACATTAGGAGTAAATTCTTACAGGAAAACTCTTCACTTCCTGGGATAATAATGCATTCAGATGAACTGTGACTCACTGTGCATCAAACATACATGGCTGTACTTCCAAGTAAACCAGGCAATTTATAACAGTACATCTATGGCCATCTGTAAAACTTGACTGGTCCTTATGGAAAATGGTCCTACATAAATTGCAGTTCTGTACAACCACAAGACTAACAAGTAATTTAAATGCAGAATAGTTTAGATGTTCTGTGTTCCCAGCACTTAATTTATGCAGTCAGAATGGTTTCCCTATATTCAAACTAGAGCAGAAAGAAAGGGTTTGGCTTGCAGAAAAATACTACTGCCACCATAAAATCATAGTCTACTCCTAGCTGCCAGATCTAAGTAAATAGTGGTTCAAATGCTGGATTATAGCAGTACCAAGCCGTCAGTTTACACTCTTGTCAAGAGCAGTTATTGCAAGGCTCACCAATTTGATGCCTAAATAATATTAATTTATCGTCTAAAATATTTATGTAACTTTGAGTCCTTCTTAGAAAGACTACTGTGTATCTTCACCCATGTTCCTTTCAAAAAAGTTCACAACACAATGTATCATGAAGCCTCTAGGCTGTCTCAGGAAATACATGTCCTGCAGTATCCTGATCAATTTTCTTCTGGTTATGACTTCCCCTGCACTGTATTCTTTCATTTATCCTGGTGTATATAGCCTACCTTGCAGAATTGCAAGGAGAGCTGGCAGGGATGCAGGACAACCTGTCAGCACAAGCAGCACTGAGGTGATGAGTCAGCAGAGGCACTGTGTGTCTTTGCGCTCTGCTGCAGCACTGCTCGCTCCCAGCCCTCCTGTAGACAAGACTTGGCTTTGACCTTGAAAAGTGTCCACAGCTCCTGCTCTTCCTTATTTTGATGAAAGGGAGGATGTGTCCTTCAGTGAACCTGAAAATCTGGAGCTGCCCTACAGAAGCTAATAACCCAAGGAACAGACGCTCTGTGTGATCTGAGGATTATGTGAGGCTTAACCTGAGAACAAGGCAGGCAATTTTGTAAAGCAATTCATTAAGAACAATCACATAAACTGCAGTCTTAAAAATACTTTAAAATAGCAGAATTTCACTGCATTTGTGCCACACTGCATTCAGTACATCCCCAATGTGACAGCTGTACACAGAAAAATCCAACAGATGCTACATACACTGTGATTACATAGAATAAGACAAAATTATCTAGGGTTCAGAAATAAGATGTCTACATTTGAAGGATATCAATGCGGCCACTCGTGTATTCAAGTATTTATTTTGTCTTCATTCTTTATACTGCTTTTTTAATAAGAAGAATTTAAATGGCTCCCTCTTGTGTCAAGAAAAATGCAGTATCATGTTTGGCAAAAACTAGTCCTTGAGCAGAAATTAGAATGTATCTATATTTATACTGCAGAGTCTAGTTATCAGTATGTTGTGGTGATTGAGGAGACTGAACACAAGTATCCCTTGCTGCTCAGGTACTCTTTGAAACTACCTAAAAAAAATACCATAAATAGCTACCTTTCAGCTGCATATGATGAAGGGTAGGAAAAACAGCTTGTGAACCGTATGTATTGCATCCCATCTAATTTGCTAATGCAGTCTAGACTAGATAGATATCTTTGCTTGGAGATCCCTGTCCTTAAAGATCTGTAACATCTCAGCACAGGATATCTGGATTAGTGTAGCTTAATTTACTTCTGGTGTTTTTCACAGGTGAGCAAATTTTCACCTTGTAAGGGGTGGGAGGAAAGCAGTGAACTCTGATGGAAAGCTCTGAGAATGAAAGGGTCAGTGAATGGCAGTGAGGAAGCAAAAACCTGATTTCAACAATCCTGCAAGTTGTCTTTCCTTCTTTCTAGTACCTACTAGCTGATAAAGTTTTTGGTCTGGTTTTTCAATCATGAAAGCTTTCTTCACAATAACTATAATACCCATAAAACTCTGAAATTCAGAACCGAGTGGTTTTTTTGTTTGTTTTTTTTGCATAGCATGGGGCATACTTTGATAACTTTGGATATTAAGCAATAATCTTGGAAATCAACATAGAAGATGAAAAATACTTAAAAGACACTAAAGTCTTGCTAAACTCAAGAGGCAAATAAAATGTACCAGGAAATGTGCGTGTGTACACAGGAAGTATCTACAATACCTTTTGAGAAAGCAGGTCTGAAAAGCTTTGCTTCAAGGCAACAGAAGTTCTGTAGTTTCTCACAAAATCTGTTTGTGCACAGTTATGAATGAACAAAACCAAAACAATCTAAACAAAAAGAAACTAGGCCCACTTCAGAGTGGGACTAATCATACTGATGACTGGAGAGCTTGATAAAGCTACTTTGCAGATAATTATCTTGAGATAATCTCAGTTTATCCTGATTCAGGAGTCTGGTGGTACACACACAGGAAGCTATGTTTTCTAGCTTGAAGGGGAGGCTTTAAAATACTGTATTATGAACACTGCTGTAGTCATTTATCCTTTGTAAAAAGTCTTCCCTGTTATAGCCCTACACGTTGTTAACAGAATGAATGACAATATGACTACCAATATCAAATTATGTATGCTTCTCAAATCTAGGACTTTGAATCCTCCTCCAAATAATTTGTTGTTACTTTTCATACAGAGGGAGTTACCACTTGTTCACAGAGAGAAAAAGATTACTATGGTGCACGGAATAATCATTCAGTATCTTACAGTTTCTTGTTTAAGGGGCTCTATAGTGGCACCCCACAAATCTATTTCCACACTTCAGAGAAGAACTGATGAGGGTAGACTTAACTGAAGAGAAACTGAAAGGGTTTATTGAATCTAAAGTGTGTACTTAGGCTCAAAACTGCTGTTCTGAAAAGATCTCATCAGCTGCCACCTCTACCTAGATACACCTAAACTCAAAAATACTCCTTTTATCTATCCAGCCATGCAAAGTTACTTTCCTGAACACAACCACCATCATGATCTTAATGGAACTGAGCTACCTGCCTCATATTCCAAGCCTGACAGGACAGGATGAGGTAACTGGGCATTTCATTACCTATTTCTTTTGAGGTACTCATTCCAAAATCATTTGTATAAAAAGATTGAGCTGTACTATATACATACACACACAAAACTATTTTGAAAATCACATTTTATCTTAAATATGTCCAAAGACTGGTACTCCTAAGTAAAAATCTAGTGGCTGGGGTACCTGCCTGGAAAGTACAAGAGACCAGGATTCTCAGATGGAAAGCATTTAGCATCCTCCCTGGATTATGCGCCTTTTTTGGTCTCCTGGGTTATTTCCAAACCTCAGGCTGTTCTAGAAGAGAGGTGCTCTTGGAGTCTTTAATAGCTTGTGTGGAGAAAAGAACAAAAAAACCTGACTGATCAATAAAGCACATGAGGTGTATCTTCAGTGGTAAAATCCCTCCAAGTTAGGCTTTAGACATCTGGCATTAACACTAAGTCAGTGTAGGAGTAACCTTCTAGTCAGTTTGCTTTCTTTCCAGTATAAGTGTGCTTTGTGATGTATTGGCATACCTAAAACGGGGCCACTACAAATTTATTTGATGCTTACAATATTTTGCATTATAGCATTGAAATAGAAGTAATGTAAGAGGCAAAAGTCAACCACTTTAAAGGTGGAAAACTTTGAAAAGCTGCTGTTTTCTTCTTGACCTAAAGTAAAGGTAGATGCTTTCCTGCTGACCTTATTTACTTGTTTTGCAGCAGAAGACTAATGTGGCAGAATACACACTTGAGACACCAGACTAAATCACAAGACAGGCTTGAGCTATTCTTCCTGTGTCACTTTTGCGTTCACCATATAACCATAATTGTGGAATTTAAAATGATTATGTGCAGAGTTCTTTTCAGTAAGCACTGAGAGAACATGAGGGCATAAAAGCCTTCAAAGCTATAGGTTTGGAGGTGAGGTTATTTAATCCTTGCAAGAGGAAAAAAGCTTATCCTGAATGGTTGTGGGCAACAGAACTTTGCATTCGTTAGCTTTAATACTGAAATGGGATCTACTGGGGTCTTTGGTGTCACTGAATCAATTTGTGGCATGAAGCTGGAATTCAGGTAAGCTAAGGTAGGGTATATAACAGATACTTAGGACGGGGATGGAGGAGGTATGCTTTTATTCTAAAGTCAGTGAGAACACTTTCCACAAAGCTACTCAGGAAAATGCAATTCCTTTGGGTGACATTTCATCTAGCCCCTGCTATGGCTAAGGTCTTGTACATTAGAAATTATGAGTGAGACTAGTATTAGAAAGCATTTCCAAAAGAAACTTCAGGCCAGTACTCTTGACACTTTTCAGAAAGAAAATTAGGTTTGTGGCTTCTTAGTAAGCTTTTGCACCTTGTTTCTGCTTAACCTCAGGTGATGAAATGTAACCCAATTCTTTAACAAGGTTTTGATGTGAAATTTAGTATTCTTACCTTGTGTATGCAGGATTTTGGTAAGCAAACAACAGGTATGCTGATTTAAACATTTTTTCCATCTGAGAGAGGAGACTTTGATGCAGACTTTGTTCTGCATCTACATCACAGCAAACTTCGCTGTTTTACGTACAGGCAGTATCATCACCAGTCAGGATCAAGCTTCCTGTGACTTGTGTGTAACTCTTCATAGTGAATGCTGTAGCCTGGCTTAACATCATCGAGCTTTTGTGTGAGTCATATAGCTGTCAGGTGGTTGAAACATACAGGAGTTTATTCCTAGACCTAGGCTAACAATCTATACCACAACAAATATTTACAACCTTAATGGACTGCAGGATAAAAAGATCTCACGGTGTTTATTTATGCCATACACGCATCTTTCTTTCTGGTAGGCAGTGTGAGTTCACCAATTCCTGTAGCTTAACTACATAATGTTTCTTTAAATAAACCCGCTGCGATCTCACTTACTGAAACAAAAAAGCCAAGGTTTATATATAACCAGCTTCCCACTGCCGCCTCCTGTGCCGCTGGTTTTCCAGGCCCTCTCCTATGCAAAACACTGGAGCAGTGTAAGCGGATGTTGCATAATACGATTATGGGCTGCTCTGAACTGAGGAACGTGTCCCACTTGCGGCTCGTTACACTCGGCTGCCTCGGTTCTTTCACTGCAACAGAAGCTGTGATGCTGCTTTTATACTCCTGGCAGCTGTCAAATGCTAAAGCAGAAGATTAGGGGATTGGGGCTTTTTTTTTTTTTTTAAATTTTTACTGAAAACCTGTATTGCTTCCTCTCTCTTATGCCTTTAGCTCTGAAGGAGATGATTACATTTCAGCTCATCTCTTCCTCTGTCTGATCCCAATACTCCACCCTAACTCATTACAGGAATTTGCACGTATATGTAATCAGGGTTTTAAAAAAATCAGCCTCGAAAGTTTATCTATGCGGTGTATCTACCGCTGAGGGAACATGGCGGTGAGTTCCCGACTTGTCTCCAGCGCCAGCCGCGTTGGCCATCCGGGGTGAACCGCGCTCCTTCTCGTCCCCCGCCGCTGCCCGCCAGGGCCGCGGCCGCGCCGGGGCTGCCG